>CAUYQV010175665.1:0-46845 GCA_963574575.1 Galagoides demidoff
TTTCTTTTCTTTTCTTTTTTTTTTTTTTTTTGAGACCAGCCTCAAGCTGTCCCCCTGGGTAGAGTGCCGTGGCATCACAGCTCACAGCAACCTCCAACTCCTGGGCTCAAGCGAGTCTCCTGCCTTAGCCTCCCAAGTAGCTGGGACCACAGGCGCCGGCCACAACACCTAGCTATTTTTTTTTGGTTGCAGCCATCATTGTTGTTTGATGGGCCTGGGCTGGATTCAAATCCACCACCTTAGGTGTATGTGGCTGGCGCCTTAGCCACTTGAGCCACAGGCGTTAAGCCTATGACTGTTTCTTTACCTGTGAAATGGGAAGAACATCAGTTACTTCTTGGCTTTCTGTAAGCAGTCCTCAAGAAACTGAGCAGAGATGATCTGGGCCTTGGGGACATAAGGACCAGTCCTGCCTAGTGTTTTCCTGCAGGTTCCTGGTCCCCGCTGCAGAGCTCTGCATTCCAGACCCTCTGGGTCCCTACATTTTTCCAACATCAAGCTCACTGGTTCTCACCCTTGAAAACACCTGAGCCCAGTCCCCTGTCCCCCCGTGGGGCTAAACCAGAGAGTCAAGAACACACAGAATTCAGCTGGCTAGGGAAAAGAGGGGTAAAGCTCTTTAGAAAATGATGAATGAGCTGCTTCCCACATGCCTTCAACATTTGCACTGTAAAAGGAGTGGAAATTGTCCCTGCATGGGTACGGGATAATACAGAACAAAGAAGTAATAGAAGGGGAAAAACTGAAGTTCATCATCACCTTCCCATTCCGGAAAGATAATCCAGATAACCCACCTGTTGGCCTCAAAGTAAGAACTGGCATTTTTAGCAGAGGCATTAACATTGTTACTTCCAATAGGATTGCATTTGATTCTTTAAAGATCTTGTTGATATTATTATTATTATTATTATTATTATTATTATTATTATTATTTGAGACAGAGTCACACTATGTCACCCTCGGTAGAGTGCTGTGGCATCACAGCTCGCAGCAACCTCAAACTCCTGGCCTAAGGGATTCTCTTGCCTCAGCCTCCCAGTAGCTGGGACTACAGGCACCTGCCACAACACCCAGCTATTTTTTTTTTTTTTTGCAGTTGGCCCAAGCTGGGTTTGAACCCACTAGCCTCTTGTGTATGTGGCTGGTGCCATAACCACTGTGCTACTGGCGCTGAGCCAGATCTTGTTGATATTTTTAAAAGAGAATAATTATGTTGTTAACAAATGGGGACTTTGTAACAAACGCTCCATTTTGCTATATTGTTACCTAATCCTTATAGCAACCTGGCGGAGTGGGTACATTTCCCCCCATTTTACTGTTGAGAATCCAGATTTGGAATGGCTAAATAACCTAATCAAGGTAGAACATGTAATTAACAGTAGAAAATTCCAGGCTCAGTGCCTGTGGCTCAGGTGGCTAAGGTGCCAGCCACATACACCTAAGGTGGCTGGTTCGAACCCAGCCTGGGCCTGCCAAACAACAATGATGGCTGCAACCAAAAAATAGCCGGGCGTTCTGGCAGGCGCCTGTGGTCCCAGCTGCTTGGGAGGCAGAGGCAGGAGACTCGCTTGAGCCCAGGAGTTGGAGGTTGCTGTGAGCTGTGATGCCACAGCACTTTACCCAGGGGGACAGCTTGAGGCTCTGTCTCAAAAAAAGATTAAAAAATAGAAATTCCAACCTCAGTGTACCTGATAGAGCTCATAGTTAGTAGATAAAAGTCTAAAGTTTTAATCTCAGAACTGCTCAGTGCCAACCAAGCGTCCTGAAAATTGTTGGTGAACCTCTCTAAGCTTGTTTTCTCAAGGAAAAGCAAGGATAACCAGATTCTTTGGCTCAACTACCTAGTTGGGTTGTTAAATATGACAGTACAAATGAAGGCCTTATATAAACCATTGATTTTTGTAGCAATCATTATGAGAGGACTGTGTGATCTTTATGGTTTTTTTTTTTATGAAAGCAAAGAAAAAGTACCTTTTTAAAAATAGACTTTATTGGATTGCGCCCATGGCTCAAAGGTGTAGGGCACTGGCCCCACATGCTGGAGGTGGTGAGTTCAAACTCAGCCCCAGCCAAAAACCTCAAAAAAAAAAAAAAAAGACTTTATTTTTTAGAGCAGTTTTAGGTTCACAGCTAAATTGAGTGGGAAGTGCCTAGCTCCTATCTACCCCCTTCCCCCACGCATGTGTAGCCTCCCCCACCATCATCCTGCATCAGAGTGGGACATTTGTACACATTCTGGCAGACTCAAAGAGTAGGCAGTGTGCTCTGCCAACAGTCATTCAGTAGGTATCTGTCCTGTGCAGAAGTTTGAACTTTCAAAAGTGCATTGTTATGCTAATTAAACCAGGTGCCCCTGTTTTATACATATTTCTCATGGCTCAAAAGGTCAGTTATTTTAAAATAGAGGGGGGAAGGGAGTTACTTTTAAAAATGTCACTTTGTTATGTACACAGTTATGCTATAAGAAATTTTTTAAAAATGTCACTTTGTTGTCAAGTAATTTTCCTTGGAATGTCTTTTTCTGTAAGGGGGCCATTTAACGGGAGTTTCCATGAACTCATGAAATAAGAGGTCCTTATTCAGGCCAAGGAGAAATCTCTTTCTTATAGTCTTTTTTTTTTTTGCCACTGGCTTCAAAAATCCCCAAAGTGGGATTTCCTTTAATTTTTAGTAATATCAACATTTGGGTCCACGCATAGTTTACTCCTACATGTGTTTCAGGATTTAATTATTTAAAAGTGTATCAGCCAGGCTGAGGCAAGAGAATCACCTAAGCTCAAGAACTGGAGGTTGCCATGAGCTGTGATGCTACAGCACTCTACCGAGGACAACAAAGTGAGACCCTGTCTATTAAAAAAAAAAAAGAAAAGTGTATGGACTCAGTAGATCTGGTCCAAGATCTGCCTCCCTGTGAATAAAGGAACATCGTTCCTTATCACAAGCAGGGATCAGCTCCACTGTCTTGCAGAAAAGCATGTTTCTTTCGTTCATCATGGCCCCATGCTTCTCCAGGTACAAGCCTGCACTGCATAGCAACCTGCAAATGCTCTTCCCTTCACGCTCATTCCCAATTCTGGTGTCACCGTAACTCCAGATTCTCTGCCTCTATCAAAAAGCATCCTAGAACCCTCAGTAAAAGCAGTTTTACCATTTTGAAACCAAACATACTCTTACCACATGATCCAGCTCTTCTTGGGACTTGTCCAACAGAGTTGAAAGTTGTGTATGTCTCTACACAAACACCTGCCCACGATTGTTTATAGCATCCTTATTCAGAACTGCCAAAACATGAAAGCAACGAGATGCTCTTCGGTAGGTGAATGGGAAAATAGCAATGAATATTATTCAGTGCTGGAAAGAAATGAGCTATCAAGCCACAAAAAGATAAGAAGGAAACTTAAATGTGTGTTTCTAAGTGAAAGAAGCTAATCTGAATGGGCTACATAATGAACAATTCCAATTACACTACATTTTGGAAAAAGCAGGAAGAGGCCTAATACAGAGGAGTTTTAAAGCAGGGAAAGTACTTTGTATAATACTATAGTGGTAAATGCATGTTACTATACATTTCTCCCAAACCACAGACTGTACAGTCCTGACTTACAATGTTTCGACTTTTTGATCTTACAATGGTATGAAAGTGCTATATATTCAGTAGAAACTGCTTTGAGTATCCCCACAACCATTCCATTTTGAAATACTTTATTCAATAAATTACATGAGGTAGTCAACACTTTATTATGAACTAGGCTTTGTGGTAGATGATTTTGCCCAACGGTAGGTTAACGTAAGTTTTCTGAACACATTCAAGGTAGGTTAAGCTAAGTTAAATTTGGTAGGCTAGGTGTATTAAATGCTTTTTCTACTTACAATATTTTCAACTTACAATGGGGGTATGGAGATCTAACCCCACTGTAAGTCGAAGAGCATCTGCACAAGAGCTGAGTCTATTTAACTATTGACATTGATCCCCTGAACAAATGTCCCCCTCTGATACAGGATGTTGATGGTAGGGGAGGCTACACATGCCTGGGGGCAGGGGATTGATAGGAGGTAGGCATTTCCCACTCAATTTGGCTATGAACCTAAAACTGCTCTAAAAAATAAAGTCTACTTTCAAAAAAGGTCGTTTTACTTTGCTTTCACTTTAAAAAAAAATCATAAAGACCACACAATCTTCACATAATGGTTGTTACAAAAATCAAATACCGGCTCGGTGCCTGTGGCTCAATCAGCTAAGGTGCCAGCCATATACACCTAAGGTGGCGGGTTCGAATCCCTCGCCCGGGTCCGCCAAATAATAATGATGGCTGCAACCAAAAAACAGCCAGGCAATGTGGCGGGCGCCTGTGGTCCCAGCTACTTGGGAGGTGGAGTCAGGAGACTCCCTTGAGCCCAGGAGTTGGAGGTTGCTATGAGCTGTGATGCCATGGCACAATACCCAGGGGGATAGCTTTAGGGTCCGTCTAAAAAAAAAAAAAAAAAAAAAAAAGAGTTTTTTCTGATTTTCTACATAAATGATCAAATGAACAAAGACAGTTTTATTTCTTCTTTTCTAATCTGTTTATGTTTTCTTTCTGTTTCTTCACTTATTGTGCTAGCTAGGACTTCCAGTGCAATATAAAAAGAAATGTATATAATGACGGCTGGCCACTGTATGTGCCTGTAATCCCAGCTACTCGGGAGGCTGAGGTGGGAGGATTGCTTGAGTGATTCTTTTAATGCCCCTGGCATCTGTAATGATGTTCCCTCTGTCATTTGTGATATTAGTAATTTGTGTACTCTGTACTTTTGCCTTAAACAGTGGTTTTCAATCTTCCTAATGTCGCAGCCCTTTAATACAGTTCCTGTGGGTTGCAACCCATAGGTTGAGAACTCCTACCTTAAAGGCTTATCAATTTTATTGATCTTTTCAAATAATCAAAATTTTGTTTTGTTCATATTTTCTAATTCTCTAATGAGTTGCTATTTTCAGTTTCATTAATTTGTAATCTTATTTTTAATGTTTCTTCTGTTTAATTTTGTTCTTTTTTCAGTTTCCGGAGACAGAAGCTTAGCTGATTATTAGATCTTCTCTAACATGTGCATTCTATCTAAGTACTGTTTTTGCTATATCCCACAAATTTTGTTAAGTTGTAATTTCATTTAGTTCAAAACATTTTCAAATTTCTCATGAGATGTCTTCTGTAGCCCATGTGTTATTCAAATGTGTGTTGTTTAATCTCTGAGAATCTGGGGATTCTTCAGTTATCTTTCTTTCTATTATTGATTTCTTGTTTAGTTCCACCCACAGACAATGCCTGACTTCTGTTCTCTCAAATCTGTTAATGGGTGTCTTATGACCTACAATGTGATCTATTTGAAATCACACTTGTTAGTTTGTGAAATATCCAGATTTTTCTTAACTATTTACACATCTGTACCCATAGGAAAATACAGTTTTGTTTTAAATGTTTTCTTTTTTCCCCCTAAACAAAGTCATGCTGTATGTATTGTTCTGCAACTTACAGTTTTATACCTAAATAATCTTTTCACATGAGGCTATTGTATTCAGTATGTGCAGTTTTCCACAGTTAAAATGAACCATAATTAATATAACCACCTGCCTATAAATGGGCTTTTAAGATCACTTTCTATCATTACTACATACAATGCTTTAGTTTCTGTGTAAATACACTGTGCCCCTGTCTAAGTATTTAAGATAAACTTCTAAAAGTGAAAGAGCTAGGTCAAAAGCATAAGCACTTACATGAAACCAAATTCAATTTAATTTTCAATTTCCCTAATTACTAGTAAGGATGAGCAGCTTTTATATATTCATTGCATGTTTGTATTACCTTTTGATTTTCCTGCCCATTTTTTCCTACTGATTTGAGTTTTACTTATTCATTTGTAGGCGCTCTTTATACATGCTATGGAAATTGATTCTTTACTTAAGTATTTGTCACGGTTTAGATATATGACCCCCTTCAATCCTTATGTAGAAATTTGATTCCCAGTGTTGAAGGTGGGGCTTAATGGAAGATGTTTTGGGTCATGGGGGTAGAGCCCTCATGAATGAATGCCTGTGGGTGTGTGTGCTCGTGAGTGTGTGAATGAGTGCTTGCTTTATTAGCTTTAGCAAAAGTTGGTTAAAAAGAGCTTGGCACTTCTCCCCCTCTCTTGCCATGTGCTCACTGCACTTTCCCTGCCTACTGCCACTTGCTTCCCATCCTGAGTAGAAGCAGTCTGAGGCCCTCATCAGAAGCATATGATGGGACCATGTTTCTTGTACAGCTTGTAGAACTGTAAGCTGAATTAACTGCACGTCTCTTTTCTTTATAAAATACACAGCCTCAGATATTCCTTTTTTTTTTTTTTTTGAGACAGAGCCTCAAGCTATCCCCCTGGGTAGAGTGACATGGCTTCACAGCTCACAGCAACCTCCAATTCCTGGGTTCAAGCGAGTCTCCTGCCTCCGCCTCCCAAGTAGCTGGGACCACAGGCGCCCGCCACAACGCCCGGCTATTTTTTGGTTGCAGCCGTCATTGTTGTTTGGCGGGTCCGGGCTGGATTCGAACCCGCCACCTTAGGTGTATGTGGCTGGCACCTTAGCCACTTGAGCCACAGGCACCGAGCCAGATATTCCTTTATAGGAACAAACAAACAAACAAAAACCAGACTAAGATAGTATCAAATATTTCCAATTTATTATAGTTACTTTTTTTTTTTTTAAATAATGAGAAGGATCTTTTGTTGTATGGAATTTACTACTCTTAATTTGTTAAATCTGTTAAGATAAAACCAAATGAGACACAAGGTAGGGAGATAGGTATCTAAGGTAATTTTTTTTCCTGACAGCCAATTGTTGTAATGTCACTTATCACAATAAACCAAATGGCACCTTCATCATTAAATCCCATACTGTGTGGCCCGATAGATTCTTTGTTTCATCAATCTATTTGTCTATTCTTTTTCAGGTATTTTCATATTAAATTTTAGATAAAGCTTTTAAAGGTAGATTGGACTATAGAGAGGAATGTAGAAATCAAGTTTAACAGAAGAATATAGAATACAGTTTGGCAGGGTATCTATCTATCAACAGATAAGTCATTTTCCACTATTCCTTACTTTCCTTACTTTAACATTATCTGCTCTCCATGAAACACAAAAATATCTGTAAAACTAAAAGTTTTAGGAGTCGAACGTCATCTCAGCTCTTAATTTTAGGCCTTACAACTCATCTGCTTTTGCTAAAACTAGAAAAAGTGGACTAAATTTAAAGTAACTCAGACACTCAACTGTAAGTAAACAACATACTACATTTAGATATATACTAAACACAGTTCCCAGTGATTGAAGACGTGACTACCTTATCAGAAAAAAGTGCACTGTGCTCCAACACAGCACATTCTTCTAATCTCTGCATTATCCTAACTTTTTTTTTAAGACTTTGAACCAAATGAAGATAAATCTCTCACCATCAGACCAGAAGTCAACAGAGTACAGAATTAAACAAACAAAATTTACACAATTCATATTATGTTCAAAGTGATACTACCAATCCCATGCTAGGGACCATGTTGGGCACTGTATTATTTTCAGAGTGATATGAGCATATGACTTAAAAATTAGGGCAGAAGTTAAGTTTATATCATAGGCAAAGTCATTTGCTCTGTCCCTCTCCGCCATATTCCAAATTATTTCTGCTTTTTGTTGTTTTCTAGATTACTTCCCTAACCCTAATTCATAAGCTTATTCTACTGTTTCTTATCAATTTTTAGCTACTGTTTATTGACATGATACTATGAAAAATAGGAGTTTAGCTCACCTACACTATTTTTTCCTTCTCCCTTGGTCTATCTCCTCCCATTTTTATTAGTTCTTTTAATTCCCCTCGTTACTTACTTTTATATTCTATTTTTCATTTTATCAACTTTAGAAAAAAATCTCCGGCATTCCACTTCTGGACACTCCCAATTGACAACTTTCATCCATATATTTCACCTCTCAACTTTCAGAACATATCTCTACCTTCAGTTGTTAGTGTTAATATTTATATTCTGTCTTGAATGAAGTATCCTGGGTTTTGTGATAAACCTTTTGCCATCTGAAGGAGAATATTCTTTGTGTCTAAGTCAAATTAAATTATTTTCTTTTTATTTAACAATTCTATTGTTTAAAATCATGGCATATTTTTGTTTGTTTCCAAATTGTAATTTGTTGTCTATTTTTAATGTTTTCTTGGATCTTCTAGTTTTTGGTTTTCTTTTCCTTGCTGGAAGAAGGATTCTGTGGCTTCTTATCTATCTTTTGTATTTTTCTTCCATATTAAATGGACTCTATTGATTTTTCTTAAAGGAGGGGAGTTCTTTGATTCCCTGTTAGAATTTCAGAGCATTTATTCCCAGGCTTTTGGAAAGGTGTCGCACAATTTTCTCGCTTTAGACTATTTCAGGTTAACTTTCCCATTTCTTATACCTTATATTTCTCTTTCTCTTGATTATTACCTTTATCTTAATGGAATGTATCCTAAAGTAAGTACCTTAAGAAAAGAATGTGCTAGGTAAAGTTTCACATATTTAAAGGTATTTATTTTGTCTCCACACTTGACTGACAGTTTGGTTAGGTAGAGAATTTTAGGGTTTTGATTCTAGCTGTAGACTAAGGATTAATGATTCTTCCTCCTGAAACTACATTAAAATGATAAGGCAATATTAAAGGAAATAAATCTATAAAATTAAAAAAAAAGAGAAGAGAGTAAAAAATTAAAAAGGGAGAATTGTGAAGAGATTTAAAGTACACATCCAGAAAATTATGGAACAAACTGTCTAGAAAGTGCGAGGACTGACAGGTAGGTATGGTCTCTATCCCACCACTTCCCCCAAAGGATCTCCTTATTCCATGGCTGACAGGTAGGCAGGGAAGCTATGGCCAGTTCCTACTTGTATAGAGAGAACAGAAAAATTAAGTGGGAAAATACACCTGCACCCATAATATCAGAGGAAATTCAAACAATAGTTACCAAAAATAATCAATCAAGGTCTTCACTGTAAATATAAAATAGGATTAAATCTCATTAGACATAAGAAAGAAAAACTGTAAATGAGGAAGACCAATATAAATACAACCTTGACTTTGGGGAAAAGAGCGAAGTCAGAAAAGTAGTAAAAATTATAATTAGGAAATCAATCTCCTATGAAAGTAACCAACCAACTAACCAACCAAAATAATTAACCTCAGAGATTTTTATTTCCAACAATGGTGAGTTCCTTTCTTTTTAGGTAATCTAATAACTTAATAAAGGTAAGGAAGATCACAGTCACACACACAGTGATCTTGAGTTACTATAATCCAGCATGAACTTCCATGATAGTTTTGGCCATGTTTGTGCACATATTCAGAATACAAAAACAAAACCAAACAAAAAGACTGTAACAAAGGGAACACCTTGGATTTCAATATTTTTAATAATATCAAATGATCCTGGTTCATTTGAGAATCCAGTGAACACAGTGTTTAATAAAATTTATTTCTAACTACCTAAAATCTCAAGTTTAAATGAGAACATTTAAATATATAGCACTCTCAAGGTAAAATTACAAAATAACACCCCCAAAACAGCAGATATAATAATATCTTACAAAATAGTTAGCTGACTTACCCTGGGAAATTGTATTGAAAAGTGTAGGATCAATGGCAGGAATAGTCTGTGGAGTAGGCTGGATAGTACTGCTTGCTACACCTGCAAATCAGAAAAGTGTGTTACACCTTTTAATCATATATTAGGAAAGTGCTTAAAGGATCACAGGGGAATTTCATTATTTCATTTAACTATATTCTTAAAACATTAATGGACTTTAAATGCATACACTTACTTGATGGCAGAGGTTGGTAGAGAAAATATGCAGGAAAATATTCATGAATGTTTGCATACGTGTATTGGCTAGACAGTTCCTAATACGTATTTTGTTTGTCTAATGCTTCAATTTATTTCTCAATTACAACTTACCAAATATCTACAGAAATAAAAGATTTCTCTCCTACTTTTTAAATTTTTTCGTCAAATAATTTTGGAAACAGAGTGGGACACAATTATGATTTAGTTTAACTTAAAGGATGAGTCTTCCTTCATCACTGTGCATGTAATTACAAATTATACATTCCACATTTTAACATTTTTTAATGTTAATGTTTTCAAATGTTTTAATATTTGAAATTTGATATTTTTATAAATTCAATAAGCAATCAGTTTAGTTTGACTTTGCGTCAGCACTTGTCAAAACTGTCACGTTTAGTAAGTAAGCATTCTTGATTAATGGTAAGGAATATAGAGTTGAGGATTATTAATCATCTAAAAAATTAACAGAAAGTGTTGAAACATTAAAAAAAAAAAAACCTTAAATGATTCAATCAGCAGGGAATGCAAAAGGAGAAGAAAAGCTGATTACTCTCAGTCAATGGAGTTATCCCCCCCAACCAACAGGGTTCATTTACACTAAACTAATAGGTGACATTGGAATAGGTGAATTGTAGTAAGACTAAAGTGGGAAAGACACCAGGTTAGGAAAAGGGAACAGAAGAAAGAGTGAAAATTAAGTGGGAGGTTTCTCGGGGGATAAAAACATATCTAACGATTCTAGAATGTTGGTTTCACAAAAAATCATTTAAGTTCTAAAATACAGTGTTTCTGGTATAAAATTCTACTTTCATGAACTTTCTTATCCCCACCTAAGGGAAAATGTAGTTTAAATAAACACTATTTTACTTCATTTAATTTTGTTTTAGGGCAAACTAGTTTCATTTTACAGCCTTTGAACTATTAACAGTAATGAAAATCTTATTTTTTAAATAAAAATTGAACTAATACAATTTTTAAAAGTACAAAGGAATTCGTATGAAAAGTGAAGTATAAATTTTAAATAGTACAAAAAAGGATAAACATGAAAGCTTGCCCTTTATTCCTACATTCAACTACTTCAAGGTCATTACCAGTTTCTCAGACACCCTTCCGTTCACATAAAAACCTGTGAGCCCATTCCAATCTCTCTACTTATCAATGCTGTGCTTTGCTAAGAAATCTGTGTTTTGAAATTTAAAAATCATAATCCCCTAGAAGGCATGCTTTGTTGTGTGTGCATCTTACAAATGGCAGTAAGTTCTGCATACTGTATTATTCTGTGCATTTTTCCCTGGCTTTGTCATATCAACAATCCCAGATTACTTCATATAGATATGCCTTGTTCTTTTTAATGGCTACATAGTGTGTTCCATGCTATGCATGTATCACACTTTATAAAGCAATACATTACTGATGAACATTTATTTCCAATCTTTTGCTACTATTGATGATACTACAGTGAATATTCTTATATATAGTGCATGCACAAATATATTTACAGAAAAATTAATAAAAGCATAATTACAAAGTTAGGACACATACAAATTTTAAATCAACTAATTGAATGACTATTTTTTGCTTGATTTTTTAAGTGCTAACCAAATATATTACTGTAAACATTTGACATAATTTTCTCTACAAAACTTGCTAAACACTATAAGGCACATAAGTACATAATATTTAAAAAAGAGGGCAGAATGTAAGATCTGAGAGGATTCTTCAGAGACCACTTAGTTAAGTCTGGTGCTTTGAAGAAGCTGTACCGGAAACTTATGCTGATAATTACATATATTCTTCATATAGGGCTTTACAAAAAAGTAAGAGTATAACATTTTCACAGTTCAATCTATCATTGCTATTCCTAACTAAGAAATTTCAATTTTGCCTAAATTAAAATGCTCCCAACCAACCTATCTCTCGAGGGAAAAGGCATGGTTTTTGGTCAACAACCTGCTTTAACTCTTAGATGTTCATTTGCATATGATTGACAGGCAATACTAGCAAGAACAAAACATAATTTATAGGGAGAACATATTTAGTTATGTAGCAAACTTTAGAAATGTTAGTTTGTATTTTATGAAGTACTGTGGTTAGTCATTCCACTAAGCTTTGGACTGACTACAAGTTCAACATGCCTCAGGCAGTGTGGTCAGAGATGCTGCTTTGCGTTTGTCTTGAAGTACCAAGGCAGATCTGTCCTAAACACACTCCCACTGGGGGCTAAAGCACTGGCTCAGCACAATCTCATAAATACCTGTTAAGCTAGTAGAAGGGTTTTAGTTTATGCTATGTGTTTGTTTTCTGAGATGCTCAGATTTAGTTATTTTTCCTTCTTTCTTGACACGGGTAGATTTTGTCAACTTACACATGGGTTCAAGACCTCTAGACTATAATACTATACATGTTGGAATAGTATCATAAAAAAAATATTTCTGGGGAAAGCAGAACTGTTTTAGAAATTTCTTTCTATTGTTCAACAACAAAGAAGTGTTAACAGTAACTTCTGGGCTGGGCACAGTGGCTCACGCCTGTATTTCTAACACTCTGGGAGGCCGAGGTGAATGGAGTACTTGATGAGCTCAGGAGTTCGAGACCAGCCTGAGCCAGAGCAAGAGCCTGTCTCTAAACCTAGCTGGGTGTTGTGGCGGATGCCTGTAGTCCCAGCTCCTTGGGAAGCTGACGCATACATCAAGACGATTGCTTGAGCCCAAGAGTTTGAGGCTCCTGTGACTAGGATGGACTATACTGAGGATGACAAAGTGAGACTGTTTCACCCCCACCCCCAAACAAAAACAGTAACTTCTGGTTAACTTCTATGTAGATGGTTATACAGTATATTAGATGGGATTAATACAAAGAATGAAATATAAGATTTCTAATTGAACACTAAATTGTTCTATTAACTAAATGGCATGGAGTCTGAAAAAGGTTGTGAGTGTTGGTTATAAAACTAGAGAAGATTGTTCACAGAGTGTAATTCAACACAAGCCTTGAAGAAAGTAGCATTTGGAGGCCTGGAAAAAGGGAGATAGACATGTTACCTACAAGGAACAGCATAAGCCAAGGTTAGAAAAAAAAGGACTAAGTTCAGTAAAACCTCGGTGTAATCATGGGAGTCAGCATTCAAAGAAATGTGTCAGTCCCAGTAGCAACAGAATATCTAACCCTAACAGAAGAACTCAAGGCAGTACATGGTCCTTCTGACACAGTAACACATCTCAGATTTGGATCTATACACGGCTGAGCTGCATTTACAGTGAAAAGGCTAGCATTAATTTTAAAATAATTCTGTTATTTAATCTGATTAGATTTATTACTAAGGTCACCTGCTATAATATTTAAGGACTGTAGAAAGCTTATGATATGAGAAACAAAAAAACTACACTGTATCACCTACATGTGATATTTACACAGCGCTTAAAAGCACAAGAAGCAAACAGTCTGTTTAAAACTACACTGTATCACCTACATGTGATATTTACACAGCTCTTAAAAGCACAAGAAGCAAACACTTAGTCTGTTTAAACAATCACTATCCCTGTCCTCATTGAACCCCCTTTGCTTTTTTGTGGAAGAACTAAAAACTGTAAATTAGTACATACTATTCTTTTCAGCTATCTTAAGGATTTCCCTTTGATAAAAGTGCATCCTGGACCTTTATGTGAGAGAAAGTAAATCATTCTTAAAGTAAGTAAGAGGGGAAACATCTGCTATATTTATGTAAACCAAAAATGTTATTTTGTTTTTTATTAGGCAACTATGAACTGTTTTTTTTTTTTTTTTTATTGTTTCAAATATAATAGAAAAAAAAATCTGGGGCTAAGAGGAGGAGACTCCAACACCTCAAATCAATCTTAAGGGCAAACAGACTATCAGGAAAGTAGGTTTAGACTCGATAGGATTTTACCTTCTTGGAAAGAGGGATATAGAAGGGAAGTAGCCAAAACATGAAGTCAAGAATTGGATTCAAATTCTGGTTCTGACACTTACTAGGTCTGATCGTTTTCCTAGGATAATTGCTTACTGTCTTTGGAGTTAGTAAATTAGAGACAGCAATATTTAATTTAGTTGCTGTAAGAATAAGTGTAAATCTGCTGACAATTATTTACATGCTAAGTCTGGAAGAATATATACAATAGAAAAGGATCTCATCCTACAAAAGTTGTAAGGATTTTGGGCGGCGCCTGTGGCTCAAAGGAGTAAGGCACTGGCCCCATATGCCTGAGGTGGTGAGTTCAAACCTAGCCCCACCAAAAACTGCAAAAAAAAAAAAAAAAAAAAAGAAAAAGTTGTAAGGATTTTTTTTAGTTTTATTCCCTGTTCTGAGGAATAAAAGTGAGAAAACTAGAGGCTCACGTGCCACAAAACTTCCCAACAGAATACAATCTCTTATAGTATCTATCTTTATGTCATGAAAAATGTATTATAACCAGGAGATACTATTAGTTTGAACATATGAAACTACCAATATTTTGTCATTTTTCTTATACAAAATTAGAATCAGCAATTTCATATGTATCAATCTAATACAGCTCTCCTACTAAAGTGTTTCTCTTTCATATATTCATTGTATGTCTATGTAGTATTTTTGTGTACATAAATAAATGCATTTGTATATGTGTCCATACCACAACTCTGTCCTAAGATATGTTGCCTGAAGCAGTACCCCGTGAGGAGGCAGCCTTTCTATAATGTTAATATCCTACCCTTAGGTGTGATGGGTCTCTTGATTCACAAAACAATTTTTTAAGTGTTAATTAACTTACCCTCTCTTTCTTTGGCAAAGAGACAGGAAGGAAGAAGGAAAAGGAAAGGAAGCTAATTTGCTGAACACTGATTTTTTGCTGGACATAGTACTACTTCAAGTTTTATATCTTTCCCTCTTTAAGAATTTAAATAATCATAAGTAGGCATGATTAATTTTATGTCAAACTAGAGGAAAAACCTAAGTCAAGAGAAGTTGAATTTGTAGTTTAGCAAGGGACAGAAAGTAACAGTAAATACTATTTGATTACTAAATGCATTTTCCCCCATGGCCCCAGCATGAGAATGCCTATGTCTGGGTCTCTTGACCGCACTGTTTAAAATTTCCAGCATAACTTGAACAATATTCATCTAAGGCAAACACACCTAAGTAGCTGGTTTTGCTTACATTATTCTACAATGGAAATACTGAATGTTTCTAAAATATAATAAAATATTTAAAACAGGGTTCCATGAAATTTTACTTACAAAACAAATTCAAATTGGTTTGTCTATTAATATCATTACATAGGACATAAAGCATTGAAGTGTCAGGGTAAAATAGACACAAAGGACATCAGTGCTAAATTATCATCAATAATCCTTAAAGACAAAATATAAGCAATATGTGCAGATAATATAAACATGAAAGTTTTAAAACAGGAGGAGACTAATCAGAATTAACACTAAAATGGTAAAAACAGAAAACTTTTTAATGTAAATTCAAATCACACAAAATAACCTACATGGTAAAATAAGGCTGACAACTAAATGTCAATGAAATAACAGTGTGTAACATAACGGAGGCCATTAGCAATCAGAGCTCAAGGGATGACCCTTATTCCATTAATCAAATATTTTGAGATGTTTGTAAAGTTTAGTACTCATAAGTCACCCTTCCACTGGGATAAAAGTAAATTTTTAAAAACAATTCCTGAAAAAACTACAAAAAATTAAATGTAATATTCAAATAATCACTGCTAATGCCCCTCTTATTTGGAAGGAAGGATGATAGCTTATCAAGAATACACGTAAATGAAAGAGCACTTCTAATTCTGTGGAAGCGTCTTTCTCTACTGACATTGATTACTAGAGACTCATTTCATTAGATTGTTTTTTTTTTAAGAAAACACTGCCATACATTATCAATTTATTCAAAGATAACAGATATCCTGTCCCTGTTTTTTTTTTTTTTTTCCATACATTTGTAAGGTTAAAAAAAAAAAACCTAAACCCTTCCTTTTACTTATCTGGGTTACACTGTTAGTGACATTCTACACCTCAAAAGTGCTCCCCATCATTAATAATACCCATGTCAGGCCAAGACAAGGCTCCGCAGACAAATTTAATCTTACTATCATAGTGGGACGTTGACCCTATATAACCCCACGCACTTCAGTGCTACTCTTTAACAACAGCCAAGGGGAAAGGAAGGAAAGTGGAGGAAAAAGAACAGCAACATACACAAAAACACAGACACTATTATTAAAGAAATATAAGGTTAACTGTCATCGATACAAATAAATATTTGTCATTTCTTAAAAAATTATCATATTAAAACTTTAAGTAAAGAATTTAATGTTTATTAGTGGGTTTAATAAAAGTTTAAGGGCCTTATTATCTTTATGACCGTCATTAATGAAGCATAAATATGATAAGTAGTACAAGGCAAAGTCACAAATGGTTCAGTTTCAGTTTCCCACCTGTGCTGTGAGGCACTTCTGCTGGTGTATTAGCTGGAGCGTGTGAACCGGGAGGAATCTGTATTCCAGTGTAGTTGCCCGCTGGCATGGTGCTCGGGTCGTAAGTTGAAGATGACGATGGCTGAGGGGGCTGAGTGGGCAGTGAGGCTGCTCCAGCATCTTCATTTTCTTCAGCGTCTATTACACGACATATACATGATATTAAAGTAGGAATTTTGGAATGCAAATGCCAGGTACTCTTATTTTGCTATACATATGACAATTGAAACCTTCAAATCCAATTATTTTTAAAATGACTTGGGAGTGTCTTAAAAGTTAAACATGTTAACACAACAATTCTGCCCTCGCTATTCAGCCAGAGCAATGTAATAATATGCTGTATATTCACATAAAACATGTGAAATATGCCTAAAAAGCACACGTAATTGACTGTTCAAGCAGATTTATTCTCAAACTGCAATGATAATGTCCATTAGCAGGTGGACTGCGGTCTAACCATCCAATGAACACCACTGAACAGTAAGGAGGAACAGCTTGCTAACACACAAGTGAGGGGGACTCTCACAGAGAGCAGCTGAGAGAGATTTGCTGGGCACCAAGAATACTGCATGGCTCCATTAAACGAAGTTCTAGAACAGGCAAACCTAATTCACAGTTTAAAAAACAAAGGAAGTCAGAAATGTAGTTGCCTTTCCAGGTGGTATGGACTTGGAGTGGGAGGTAATTTTTTAGGGTAACAGAAATATTAGAGAGGGGTGGGTATTAAAGTCATTGAATTACACCCTTAAGAGGTATGCATTTCAATGTATAAAGCCTTTATATCAAAACAGAAACACCAAAAGATAAAAAACTAAACAAAAACTTTTGCATTTTACAGTGATAGGGAATACTGATTCTGACTCTCTTATCTGTGTTTTTTAGAGGTCAGCAAATGAATGAACTAATGCTAGTAGGAGCTAGGCTTCTCAGTGTTGCTGAATGAATGAATATATGTATTATATTAGGGTTCTCCAGAGAGGGAGAACTAATAGAATATATTAAATACACCTAGATAAGAGATATGTAGACAGGGTTCTACTGAGAGGGGATTTATTAGGGGAACTGACTTACACAATTATGGAGGCTGAGAACTCCCACTATAGGCCATCACAAGCTGGAGACCCAAGGATGCTGCTAGCATGGCTAAGCTTAAGTCTAAAAGCCTCAGAGCTAGGGAAGCTGAGGGTGTGAGTCTCAGTCTGAGGCCTGAGAACACAGAATGGAAGGATCACTGGAGTAAGTTCTGAAGTTCTAAGGCCAGAGAGCCTGGAGTTCTGATGGCCAATTTATAATTTCCAACTGGCCTTAAGGAGGAGGAGAGTGTTCCAGCTCCAGGAAAGGGCAAGAGAAGAAATCTATTTCTCTCCTTTTATGTTCTGTTTGGGCTGGATGGTACCTGCTAGCTGGATGGCACCTGCCCAAATTGGAGGTACAACTTTCCCACCCAGTCCACTGACTCAAAGGCCAATCTCCTCTGGAAATTCCCTCACAGACATACCCTAGAAGCAACGTTTTACCAGTTTCCTATGTCTTCCTTAATCCAGGCAAGCTGACCCCCAAATTAACCATCACAAGTCCAACCTTGCCAACCTAACAGCCAGAAGCATCTCCTTAAACCATGCTTAATCTCTAAATAAAGACAGTGACAAGGTTAGAGATCTGCCTTACATGGTACAATTATCCTGCCTACAACCAAAAATACCCTATTCCTTTTCCCAGAAGAGGTGGTAAAGTCCTTAGGTGATGTTTACTACTCTCCTGATTATCTCATAACTTGAATACTATGATGCAAAATTAACAATTAAGAGACTGATATAAAGTCAATAAATATATCTTTAGTTACATGATAATGAGAGGAATGAAAACAAAATATTTGGTTAACATATGTAAATATATACACACACACAAACATTAACAAAACACAAAACACTCATAACAATTGTAGTCCTCATTTCTGCCAGAGCTGTTATCTGTAACTACCAGCTTCCACTACCCATTCTGTATGACCTATGTCTTCAGCAAGCACATAAGCTGGTCATGATTTTTTACCTGGCACGTGACCCAAACCTTCATTCCTGAAAGGTCTGAAGCATTCATAATTTCCAACTCACCTTAATCCCGGGGTATGGTAATACTAAAACATCCTAAGAGATCACTTATATTTCAGACATCCTCCTCTCACCTCTGAGGTACAGCAGCAGTCCAATTTTCCTTTAGCAATCTTGATCAATCACCCCAGCCAACACCGTAATTCCATTCTTAGCCTGTTGACTCAGAGGCATGAGGAGCCCAAAGTAGCTGGGTGGCAGTGTGAACTTCCAGTTCAGTGAGATCACAGCTGTGTCTCTTAGTGGAAGCATTCCTTCCTCTGGAACTAAGACCTCTAGGCTAGCAGAGCATGAAGTTGTGGAAACAGGAAGCAAAATTTTGCTAGTGGGTCCCTTGGGGTAACGGTAAGTGGTGCCATTCCTTTTTCTAGCCCTTGATTCCTGGACCTGTGAATCTTGGCTATGGGAGAAATAGTACCATATATAGTGTATGCTAATTCAGAGCATATAGAGCCTTCTAGAGAACCCTACCCCAGCCCTGCCAAGCATTGCCACCTATCTGGTGCTGTAACTAAAACTTCAAAAGGTCAATCCACTGTTCTATCAAGCTGGCTGCTTCAGGATGCTAGGGAACATGGCAAGAGCAGTGAATTCATGAGTGTAAAAGTTCATTGTCCCACTTCTTTGGCTGTGGTATAAGCTTCTTGCTTAGAAGCAATGCTGTATGAAATACCATGATGGTGGGGAAGGGATTCCGTAAGTCCAGGGCTGGTAGTTTTGGCAGAAGCCCTATGTGCAGGGAAGGCAAATCGATATCGAGAGTAAGTATCTACTCCAGTAAGGACAAAACATTGCCCTTTCCATGATGGAAGTGGTCCAATATAATCAACCTGCTGCTGTCCTCAGGGAGCACTGCCACATCCAGGGTTCAGTGTGGGGTTCTGTGGCTCGCAGCTAACTCTAAGAGCTGGCACACAACCAGTTCAGGGGAGTGGAAATCCATGTTGCTGAGCCCATGGATCACCAACCATCATCCCCACCCCCATGGTTACTCTGTTCATGACCCCATTAGGGAATGGCAGGGGTGGCTAGGGAAAGGGAGTGACTATATCCATAGAACAGGTCATCCTGTCTATTAAAGTCTTCCTCTGTTGATGTTCCCATGGGACACAAATATACTCATACCTTTTGCCTAGAGTCAATCTATCTATCTCTTACCCAAATTTGTTGGCAATTTTACAGTCAGGTTCATCCCAAGTCCCTGTCCGTATGGCCACTTCATTGGTTACTGTCCATGAATTGGCACACAATTGCATGTCTGGCCATTTCTCCTTCTAAAAAACAGTGGACAGGGTGGTGCCTGTGGCTCAAAGGAGTAAGGCGCTGGCCCCATATACTGGAGGTGGTGGGTTCAAACCCAGCCTTGGCCAAAAACTACAAAAAACAAGAACAAACAAACAAACAAAAAAACAGTGTACAATTCTGCACAGTGCTCAGAGATTTCCCTTCACAATGTTCTTCAGTGATGTCCCAGGAAGGGGCGGCAGTGCTACAGCCATCCACTTGTGGGTGGTGCCTGCACGTTGTGAAGAACCACCTTAAACCAAACCCCAGTCTACTCCTCTGTCACCTGCTCACAGGGTACTCTGATGAGGCCACAGGTGCAGCACAGGAACCACGGATATTTGGGCCACTTCTTCATTTCTACCTGTGGCTTCATAGCCTGCCCAAGCTTGATCATATATATATATCACTGCCAGTTGATGATGATGTCCCATTGCTGTGCACATTGACTTTATGGCTTGGGGGCCAGGTACACTCAGTTTCTGATGGGCGGCTCAGGTCACATGGCAACTTAATGGCCCATGGTCAAGCATACAGTTTGTATTAATACCCAATAGGAGGCCAGGAACCGTCTCTTAAAAAGGGGGTAGCTGTCTGTAGATTATGACTCGGTGTTACTCCAAGATCCTAAGGGCCTCTGCGGCCATTCACCCATCAGGGCCTGCCAGAGGCTCCAAACAACATCCCTATCCGTCACTGACACCTTAAGTACCGATGGATTTGCTGGATCATATGGCCAAAGTGTGGCAGAGCAACTCATACAGCAGCCTGGGCCTATCACAGAGTATGTTCCTGTTCTGGATCTCACTAAAAACTAGCAGTTTTCGAGTCAACTTAGTAGATGAACTGGAGTAACAAACCCAAATGAAGAATGTGTTACTTCCAAACTCCAAATAGGCTCACTAGGTGCTGCGCCTACTTCTTGGCTGTGAGTGCAACAATTCATTCTTTACCTTAGAAGGAAGATCCTGACATGCTCAAGCCACTGGAGGCCTAGAAATTTCACTGAGATCCCTGAATTTTAGTTAGATTTATTCCACACCTTCTGACCAACAAATGTCGTACCATTAAATCCAGATTGTTACTTCTTTCTCACTGGTTTCAATTAGCATGTTGTCATCACTGTAATAGCCCAGTGTGACATCTGGTGGAGGGGAAGGCTATCAAGATCTGTACAAACTAAACGGTGACATAGGAGAACCCATATATCCCTGCAGTAGGACAGTGAAGTGTACTGCTGGCTTTGCCTGCTGAAAGCAAAGTGCCTTTGCTGGGCCTTATGCACGGGGATGGAGAAAAAGGTACTTGCCAGATCAACAATTGCATACCAGGTACCACGAGATATGTTAATTTGCTCAAGCAGTAAAACTGTACCTGGTACAGATGCTGCAATTGGTGTCATATAGAGAACCACAATAAAGAATGATAAAGAATGATAATAAATGAATTGTAATCACTGCATATTAATTCATGAGCCTATATTGATGTAAATAACTAAATGAAAAATACATAAATGCAGATTATAAAGTTCTTCCTTATAGCATAAATAATGCCAAACTAATTAATAGAAAGACAACAACAATATTAGAAAACCATCAGGGAATGTTCAACCCAGTAGGTAAAGTTTCATGAAAAATGGGATACTTAAATAACATCAAAGTATCTTCTACAAGTTACTTATTAATAATAAAAGGAAAATAATTTTAAAGTGGAATAACCCAGAGGACACTATATTATCCAAGTGATCAGTTAAGATCACCAAAATTTTACCAACATAATACACTTTCAATTAAAGGTAGAGAGGACATAATCTCATTTTGAGCATTCCTGTAAAAAATGAATAATCCTAAAGTAATTATGAGACAATATCGAAAAAAGTCAAATTGAGAGACAGTCAACAAATAATTGCCTATATTCTCCAAAAACATCAAGGCTAAGAGACATTAAAAAGGCCGAGGAACCACTCCAGATTAGAGAGGTAAGAGACATAACAACTAGGTGCACAGTACATAATCCTAGATTGGATCTTGGATGAAGAAAACTAAAAATACTACAGAAGACATTACCGACTCAAGTGATCACAGCAGCGAAAAGACGTCTTTGTTCTTAAGAACTATGTCTTAGCTCGGCGCCTGTGGCTCAATCGGCTAAGGCGTCAGCCACATACACCTAAGGTGGCGGGTTCGAATCCCCAGCCTGGGCCCGCCAAACAACAATGATGGCTGCAACCAAAAAATGGCCGGGCGTTGTGGCGGGCGCCTGTGGCCCCAGCTACTTGGGAGGCAGAGGCAGGAGACTCGCTTGAGCCCAGGAGTTGGAGGTTGCTATGAGCTATGATGCCATGGCACTCTACCCAGGAGGATAGCTTGAGGCTCCGTCTCAAAAAAAAAAAAGAAAGAAATATGTCTTAAGTTCTTCAGAGTGCAAGAGCATATTTCTAATTTATTTTCAAATACATCAAAAAATATAAATAGACAGATACCTTCTTGTGGAGCCATAAGCCACTTCTGAAGATATACTACTAAAACTTATAATATTCACACCAGATTTTGATACCAATGATATCAGTGGTTATATCATATTGATATCAATGGTTGTCAATATATATAAGAGAGAGTTTTTTACAGAGACAGAGTCTTGCTCTGTCATCCTGGGTAGAGAGCAGTGGCATCATAGTTCACTGTAACCTCAAACTCCTGGGCTCAAGTGATCCTCCTGTCTTAGCCTTTGAAGTAGTTGAGATTACAGCAACCTAGCTAATTTTTCTATTTTTAGTAGAGATAAGGTCTTTGGGCTTTGCTCTTGCTCAGGTTGGTCTTGAACTCCTGAGCTCAAGCAATGCTCTCACTTTGGTCTCCCAGAATGGATATGATTATAGGCATGAGCCACTGTGCTTGGCCTATTATGATATGTAATTTTAAAAATGTAACCTGATGTCCTTCATCTTTCTTGTGTGTGTGTGGGCAGGGTAGAGGTGGGGAAGACATGGAAAGGGAGAAGGATGACAAAGTGGAACAGAGAATGAGTAAGAGAATTCTCAATCTGGATGAGGGCACTAAGGGAGTTTCTGATATTACTCTGTCAACTTTTTGGTCAATTTGATGTTGCATCAGTATAAAGTTATTATATGAAAGGAATGGTTTCAAATATCTATTTTTCATTTTTTGTATCATCAGTTGTATACCTAGATGCTCCTTGACTTATGATGGGAGGGGTTATGTCCTGATAAACCCATCATAACATTGAAAATGTAAGAAAAAATGCATTTAAAACACCAAACCTACTGAATATCATAGTTTAGCCTAATCTACATTAAACATGCTCAGAACAGGTTAACTTAGAACTGGGTAAAATCAACTAACACAAAACCTACACTATAATAAAAGTGTTGGCTAGCTCATGTAATTTATTGTATTCTGTACCTAAAGTAAAAAAACAAAATGACTGTAGAGGTACTCAAAATAATATTGTTTCTACTCAATCCTATTACTTTTGAATCATTATGAAGTTGAAAATTGTTAAATTAAACCACAGTAAGTTTGGGACTGTATGTAATACCTATTCAAATGTCACAGTGCTGTGGTATACTGTTGGCACTTAATATAGTTTTCAAAACTAGTATATTACTCTTTTGTTCTTAAGGTACAGTATCTATTATTTTCACTGGTTTTGCTAGAAATTCAATTCCAGAACAATAGATAAATTAATTTTTTTAAAAAACATAATATCATTTATACCTGGAGCATCTTGTAAGAATTAATTTACAAATACAAGAGAATATAATGATATACTGGGAAAAAGGAAAAATAGATTACAGTTTTAAAGACGACTTTTCTCATACATATTCAGATTTAATGACATTCTCTTGTAGAGCCATAAACCATTTCTGAGGAAGTATTTCTAGATATTATGACTTAACACCTGACTTTGATACCAGATTATATTTTAAATTAACGAGCTGAAATTACTCTATCCATATTGGAAAAAATGAGGAAGTTTGTTGTAAAGAAAATGCTAAGGCTGTGGCTGAACCACCAACTGACAAAGAGATCACAGTGTGACTCATGAACTTCATCAGCCATCACAGCAGAAGTCTCCAGTGCCACTGTATCTAGAGACAGGGATTTACAAAGAAGATAAAGTTAAATGAGGTCATAGGGTAGTGTCCTAATCTGATAGAACTGTGTCTTTTTAAGGGGAGGAAGTAGGGAGGGCAGGGTCTCTTTTCACCATATGACACAGAGAGAATGTAGCTATCTGAAAGCGAGGTGAAGATAGGTTTCATCAGAAACCAAACCCTGTTGGACCTTGACCTTGGACTTTCTAACTTCCAGAACTGTGAGAAAATACATATTCTCTTAAGTAAAGTATCTCAAGAATGGAAGAAAAAGTATCCAATGTACTCAGTACTTCTATGAAACTAATTTATATTTACTCACACTTTCTTATGAAATATAGATCACAACTATAGCCCAGGATGAAGGAGAGAAATGGCGTGGGAAGGGAGGGAAGGGGGGAGGTTTGATAGAGGGAGGGTAAATGGTGGGACCACACCTATGGAGCATATTGCAAGGGTACAAGTCAAATCTATCAAGTATAGGACACAAATATCTTAACACAATAATCAAGTAAATGAGGTGAAAGCTGTATTAATTAGTTTGATGTAAGCACTCCAAATTGTATAAAAAAATCAACACATTGTACCCCACATATGCATAAATGTATTCATGATCTATGTGTATATGACTTAATAAAAACAAACAAACAAACAAATAAAAACCACACCATTTCTGTTGTTTTAGCCATCCAGTGTGCGGCATTTTGTTATGGCAACCCAAGCACACACAGGAGACTGGAGTAGGGAATAAAGCTGAAAAAAAGGTGGGGTCAGGCAGGAATCTTGCTGGAAGGCTTAAGGATCTTACATCTTTTCTTGCAGACAATTGGAAGTAGTAAGCAGACTGGCACAAAACAACCCTGATTATGGTCAGTATCAAAGCAGAGAAGGAAGTATAGAAAACATTCTAACACAGTAAATGAAACAATGAGAAATAAGGTTATGGCAACATACTTTTAAAAATATCCAATTCTACTGTCATGATAAATAATCCAAAAAGACAATCATGTTTTAGAATGGTCAATTTAAAACATTTAATGACAATTTTAATATTATTTTATTTCTGCTGTAGAAATAGTGAAAAAAAGATAGGACTTAAGAGGGAGAAAGTCAAAATTCAAATTTTGATTCTCCTCCTTCTGAGGTTCTCTAACCTTAGGCAGGCCAACAGCCATGTGGAACCTCAACTTTCTCCTCAAATAAAACAGGAGCAAAATAAACTACCTTTTAGGGCTTTCTGAGGGCATGTAACAAAATATGTAAAAATGAACTGCAGGCTGTAAGGACATCTGAGTGCAAGACATGTATTATGTAAAATTGGTACCAGAAGCATTTTAAATGAAAAACTACTTTAAAATTTAGGTAAAGACAGATCACGAAATATGCTTCAGGTACTGCCAGAACAGAATAATGCATAAAAGTGTACATCTCTAGAAGATAAAGTGCAAAATAATTTACATATAGCATTCATATGTAAAATCAAATTCCTTTTTCACTGAGTGGTATAATAAAACTCTTAAGAATTCTCTGGATAAATAAATAAAATACAAAGGTTTTCCTGTCTTCCCTACTCATTCTTTTTATTTATTTTATTTTTTGTCATTTGGGGGGAACTTTCATTGAGGTATAATTTACATACAGCAAAAACCATGCTTTTAAAATTAATGCATAGTATTTGTACATGTGTTTAAGGTATTCAGTTTCAAACACTTCATATAGTGTATACCAGCACCAGAGCCACAATATGGAATATGCCCATCTTCCCAATTTTTACCATGTTTCTTTGTAGTAAATCCCCTCGACCTACCCCTAAGAACTCACTGATTTGATTTCTGTCTCTAAAGCACTGCCTTTTCCAGAAATGTTACACAAACCTAAGCATACAACTGATAGACTTTTGAGATTAGTCAATATTGTTACATGTCCCAGCAGTTCACTGCCTTTAATTGCTGAGTAGCAGTCCACTGCAAAGATGTTCCAAAATTTGTTTCATTCATTTGCAAACTGATGGCATGTGGATTATTTCTAGTTTTTAGGAATTACAAATAAAGTTGCTATAAATATTCACATTCAGGTCTTTGTGTAAATATATGTTTGCCTTTCTCATTGGTAAATAAATGCCTAGAAGACTTCCAGTTCTTAACACTAAGCATGTGTTTTACTTTACTATTATTATTTTTGTTAAGAGACAAAGTCACACTTTTTTGCCCTTTGGAGAGGGCCGTGGCGTCACACCTCACAGCAATCTCCAACTCCTGAGTTTAGGCGATTCTCCTGCCTCAGCCTCCTGAATAGCTGGGATTACAGGTGCCTGCCACAATGCCCAGCTATTTTTTTGTTGTTGGTGCAATTCAGCCAGGGCCAGGTTTGAACCTGCCGCCCTTGGTATACGGGGCCAGCGCCCTAGTCACTGAGCCACAGGCTCCACCCCATGTGTTTGATTTTATAAATGCCAATTCCTTCCCTATAATGCATTATGAGAGAGCTCAGCATCTTTTATCACTTGGTACATACCATCAGCCTGTTAAATTTTAGCCTTAGATTCTAGTATAATGCATAGGTTATCTTGTTGTTTTAATTTTTCCCCCCTAATGACTAAAGGTTTCAGCATCTTTATGTGTCCTTACTGGCTGCTTACTCAATCTTAAATGATACAAGGAAATACTCAACTGTTCTATCTGGCCAGTGGCTCCCTATACCACCTCTACATACTGCATACCACCCGTGCAGAACTGCAGCTTAGAAGTGAAAACTGAGGACAGCGCACATATTCAGAAATCACTAAAATGGGCTAAAAGTACTAGGGTACCATTTATTTCATCAGTGCATATTCATTTACTAGGTACTAGTTGAGAAATACAATATAAGAAAAAAATTTTAGGGCAATGCCTGTGGCTCAGTGAGTAGGATGCCGGCCCCATGTACTGAGGGTGGAGGATTCGAACCCAGTCCCAGCCAAACTGCAATAAAAAAAAATAGACAGGCGTTCTGGCGGGTGCCTGTAGTCCCAGCTACTCGGGAGGCTGAGGCAAGAGAATTGCCTAAGCCCAAGAGCTAGAGGTTGCTGTGAGCTATGATGCCACGACACTCTACGAGGGTGACAAAGTGAAACTGCCTCTAAAAGAAACAAAAAGAAAAAAATCCTAAGGGGACAGATTTACACAGACCATAGTGCTAAAGAGTTATCTCAGTGCCAGGGCCAGTAATTTCACAAGTTTTTAGGAAGTATTAAAAGAGCAGATGATTTCACCATTTCAAAGCATAGAAAAGGAATAGAAACTTTCAGATTGTATTTAGGACGCAAGTATAACACTGATAACCAAAAATGAAAACTGTAGATCAATTATAGTTATGATGTCAAGGCAAAAATCCTAAGAAGTGAACTGAATTCATCAGTATAATAAAGAAATAATATATCATGACCAGGTGGGGCTTGTTACCCAATGTCCAGTTGGTTCAATATTAGGCTTTTAATGAAATTCACTAAAATAACAGACCTATGGAGTTGAACTAGATTGGGGCTGGCCAACTATGACCAGTGGTATGCTGGCTGTTTCTGTAAATACAAGTACTGCTGGAACATAACCATGCTCATTTGTTGTCTATGGCTACCTTTGCATGACAACAGCAGAGTTGAACAGTTGCAATAAAGATTGGGTGATTCATAAACCTAAAATATTTACTATCTGATCCTTCAAGGAAAAACTTACTGACCCCTGTATTAGATGATTATCTTCACAGATGCTTAAAAGATGTATAACAACATGCAAGGCTCATTTGGAATTTTCTCAGTTCAAAGTACAATGGTTGTTTTCTTCATAATGGTCTAATAAATAAAAACAGTAAGTAAACAACTTTTTTCCTTTTCTATTGTACATTAACTGAAAGTCCAAATGAAACAAACCTGTTATTTCCTGATTAAATTTTTAAAGCTCATTATGTGGTGGTAACATTTTCCTGTACATACTAAATTTAAAAAAAAAAAAGCCAAGTGTAGAACAGTTATGTATACTGCCATCTGTATGAAAAAAGAAGGCTACATATTCCTATTATATTCATAAATGCATAAAAAACGATCTTTGTAAAGGTATACAAAAAACTCAAACCAGTATTTATATATTTGATTTTTGGAAGGATCTGGGAAGATGGAGGATACAGTAGAAATGAGAACTTCACTTCATATTTTCTATTTACTCCAAAACTTATTTATTTTTTTTGAGACAGAGTTTCACTATGTCACCCTTGATAAGAGTGCTGTAGCATCACACCTCACAGCAACTTCAAACTCTTGGGTCTAAGTGATTCTCTTGCCTCAGCCTCCCAAGTAGCTAGGACTACAGGCGCCTGCCACAACGCCCGTCTATACTCCAAAACTTTTGAACCATATGAATGTATTACTTATTTCCCTACCCCCAATCATCCACACAACTCAAATAGATGTTAAAAAAATAGTGTTTTTTGTTGCATGAAAACATTTTATAAATTATAAATGGATTGCCTTTCTTATGCAGAGATGACTGTGTTTAGAAGGAGACAGACAAGCCAGTTTGTTGACCTGGACGGATATTACAAAGGTGGGCCTTTAACTCTCATTATCTCCATGTTCATTATTTTGCACTTAATTTTCATGAATTTTGGCCCTGGTATCAAAATAGCATTGTTCCTTCCAAAAACTCTGAATAAAAATCAACAATTATGACTCTACTAAATCATTTTACTTAGAACAAATGAATACACACCATTATCTTCTTCAATTCCAACAGGGCCGGCTTGAGGGGTCTCCCCATTCTTTAAACAATTATGAATATATGTTGCCTTCCACCTTGCATATTTCCTGTGTTTCACATTCTAAAAGAGAGTATTTTTGTATCAATATTGGACTATGGCAAAGAAGTAAAAAGTAAACATTTATGGTGACCCATACCAAAAATAAGATAGAACTTATTTTCACAGGTTACAGCTCTGAGTCTGGCAATCTCTCTGCCCTAATGCTGGATTCTATTAATACCAACTGTTTAGGGCTTGACAGGCTCCATGAAAAGCTGTCTTCCTCAAAACACATACGAAATTCTCTCTTGTGGTTTCACATTTCAGAAAAGATCTGCAATGAAAATAAGGGAATGTCCAGCCAGTAAAATGTGCAACCCTTAAATGGAATTCTAAGAAAGATAAAAATAGGTTAAACTAATTTTCACTAATAAGGAAAAAATCAGACCTGTATAAATCTATGAAAACAAAAGGAAAACTAAGGTAATGTAGTGGTTAAAGGGCAAACACCTGACTGATAGGCAAGTAAACCTTTTAAACTAGCCACATGCTAGTACAACTGTGAACTTCAGTTACCTCAATTCTGAAAAGGGAAAAATAATACCTCACTGGTTTGTTGTAAAGAAAACTAAAAATATCACCGAGAAACTTGATAGCTGCCTCTTTTTTCCTGCCTTCAAATTTATGCTGCATGTTATAACAGAAAAATTTGCTTTAAAAAATAGAAGAGTAAAATGTCTCAGGATTTTGCATGGGATGGTGATTTTTAGTCTGTATTTTCAATGGACTTATATAATATCCATAAACCAGTGGCACTGGTATCACCTGGAAGCTTGTTAGAAATGACGAATCTTCAAGCCCACCCCAGATTTGCTGAAAGAATCTATGCTTGCTATAACAAGATCCCTAGGTGGTTTGTACACGCCCTGGAGTTTGAGAGAACACATGGTTTTACTATGTTGAAAACAACTGTACTGAACATAGGGTAGCATTTTGCAAAGATCCATTAAGTCATGGAAAAGCACAAGTACAGCATATGGTCCAGACACTTAAGTATTTTATAATGTAATTCTGTAGATATTACCACAGATAACGTCTACATAGAAATTTAAAAAATGATAACCCTGGCTCGGTGCCTATGGCTCAAATGGCTAAGGCACCAGCCACATACACCTAAGGTGGCAGGTTCAAATACAGCCTGGGCCTGCCAAATAACAATGACGGCTGCAACCAAAAAATAGCTGGGCATTGTGGTGGGAGCCTGTGGTCCCAGCTACTTGGGAGGCTAAGGCCAGAGACTCGCTTGAGCCCAGGAGTTGGAAGTTGCTGTGAGCTTTGATGCCATGGCACTCTACCCAGGGGGACAGCTTGAGGCTCTGTCTCAAAAAAAAAAAAAAAGATAACCCTCAAATTACTGAATTTGTATCACATTTTATTTCCTTTTTCTTATCCTCTTGCCAAGGTGGGTGAACTGCCTGAGCTCAAGAATTCCATATCCTATATCTAAAAACAGCTGGGTGCTGATAGTTCTAGCTACTTGGGAGCCTGACGCAAGAGGATTGCTTGAGCCCAAGAAACTGAGGTTGCTGTGAGCTATGATGCCACAGCACTCTGCCCAGTGTGACACAGTGAGACTATTTTGAAAAAAGAAAAAAAAATTCCACACATTGATTCCAATTTTCTTCTACAGCTAAGACTCCGTTTTGTTCCACTTCACAATGAGTTTTCCAAAAGTAATGTCCACATTTAAAGTCTTGCCTTCATCTCTTGTTTCACTCTGGCAAAAGAGGGTAGTGTTCTCCTTCTCTTACCCTTACCCCTCCTTTCCTTTTCTGTGCCTTTTAATGGCAGGAAGCCCACACATGCCAACCCATACCTCACTTAAGTCATTAATTCACAACAGGAACCACTCTTGCTAATGTTACCAACAGCCTCCTCCACAGTGGAAAATCTAAGAGACATTTTTCAGGCAAAACTTCAAACATGTATTAAATTCTAGGCCATTCAACCTTTGTGAAATAGTCTCCACCACTGATTTTTGTGCCACTCTATTCTCCCACTTTCTCTCATACTATCTCCTTTGACTGCTAATCCTTTATCTGACCTCCAAATAATTTTAAGTACCCTGTCCTAGCAAAGACTGCAAACAAGTGTGCTCAATCAGTACTGATTCATGTAGAATTTCAAGTATGAATTGTGTTTGTTTGATATTTTCAAATACGGGGAAAGCTGCAGAAATTCCAAATTCCTAACTTCTCTTTTAAAAAAGAAAGATCTGGACCCACATTTACATGGTAATAATTATGGGAACTGAATAGGCGGAGTCCTTTCAGATCATGAATATCCCTTCCGTCTCCACCTCGCCTTCAGTCTTTCCCACCTCTGTTCCTGAACCTGCCAGATGCTGTTCATCTCACAGCAGGCTGGGCTGCCTTCACTCATTACACAGTCTACCAGATTCCTACAATCAGGAGCCTGCCCTGTAGCCTGTTTTCTTATCTCTCCACACACATTCTCGTGGCTAGGATTACCACTGATGTCTTTATTATTCTTGAATTTATGTACTAGCCAGAATCTGTTCCTGATAAATACCCATGTGTCCATGTGACATCACCACATGGATGTCTCCTATTAGACTAAAATTAATTTGAAAAAACTGTTTTCTTGATTTCCCCTAGGCCTTTCCTCCCTGCCCCGCAAATTTCATTCTCTTAATGTGTGGGAGTCACTTTTAGTTGCTCTGTTTTCTTTTCCTTTTTTTTTTGAGACAAGAGTTTCAAGCTGCTACTCTGGGTAGTGTCATGGTGTCACAGCTCACAGCAACCTCAACCTCTTGAGCTTAAGTGATTCTCTTGTCTTAGCCTCCCAAGTAGCTGGGACTACAGGCACCTGCCACAATGCCTGGCTATTGTTTGGTTATAGTTGTGGTTGTGTAGCAGGCCTGGGCTGGATTCGAACCCACCAGCCCTGGTGTATGTGGCTGCTGCCCTAGCGGCTTAGTTATAAAATGTTGAGCCTGTTTTCTTCTCTTTAAGTATAATTTTTTTTTCTTTTTACTTATTATGGGTACATAGCAGTTGTATATATTTATGGGATATATGCAATGTTTGATGCAGGCATATTAATATAAATTAATCAAATCAAGGTAACTGAAATATCTATCACCTCAGGTGTTTATCACCTCTTTGTATTAGGAATATTTCAGTTCTATTTTGTGGTTATTTTAAAGCACACCCTAAGTTATTATTGATTATAGTCATTATGCTGTGCTACCAAATATTGTCCCTTCTAACCATTTAACTATATCCGTGCACCCATTAACCATCCCCTCTTATGACTCTCTTCCTGCTACTCTTCCCACTGTCAGTAACCATCATTCTATTCTCTGTCTCCATGAGACTGTTTTACTATTTAGCTTCAACATGTAAGGGAGAACATGCGAGATTTGTCTTTCTGTGCTTGGCTTATTTCACTTATAATAATATTCTCTAATTCCATTCATGTTGCTGTAAATGGCAGAGTTTCTTTTTATGGCTATAGAATAGTCCACTGTGTACACAAAGTCTGACAATTAAGTTCATGAACTTGCCAGCATGCACTTATGTTGGGAGTGTTGTACAAACAACTTGGTCAGGTTTCCTAACCTTGGTGTACGTAGTATCAGCATATCATAGTTGTGTTTATGGTGATGTGTGATGGTGTCCTGCTGAGTGGTGTTCATTATTGTTGTTGTAGGATTTTTTGTGATTCTATGAGAATGCTGGAGCTTGAATTAGAGCAATAAACATTACATTTCTTGTTAAACTTGGTAAGAGTGGCATTGAAATCAGGGACAGGTCAGTCTAAGTTTATGGGGTTAATGCTGTGAAGAAAATGGCAGTGTACAAATGGATTACATGTTTTTCTGAGGGAGAGAAAGCATCACTGATGAAGAAAGGTTAGGATAGATAGTAATAAGCAAGCCAAACTGACAAAAACATTACAAAAAGTCATTGAATGTGCATTAAAATCACTGGCTGACTGTGAGAAATATAGCAGATCAAATAAATATCAATAGAGAAACAGAAAATCTTTTTTTTTGAGACGGAGCCTCAAGCTGTCCCCCTGGGTAGAGTGCTGTTGCATCATAGCTCACAGCAACCTCCCCTGAGCTCAAGGGAGTCTCCTGTCTCAGCCTCCCAAGTAGCTGGGACCATAGGCACCTGCCACAATGCCCGGCTATTTTTTGGTTGCAGCCATTGTTGTTTGGTGGGCCTGGGCTGGATCCGAACCCGCCATCTTAGGTCTATGTGGCTGGCGCCTTAGCCACTTGAGCCACAGGCACCAAGCCATGAGAAACAGAAAAATCTTAACAGAAAATGTTGGCCAGCAACTCATGGCTCTTGCATCACGACAATGTACCAAGATCACAAGGGGCGGCCCGTGAGAGTGGTTTTAGCCAGTAAACAAGTAACTGTGGGACCACCCTTCCTATTCACCTGATCTGGCCCCAAATGACTTTTTTTCTTTACCCCCAAGTAAAGGAAATATTGAAAGGCAGACATTATTACGGCATTAAGGACCTCCAGGGTAATATGATGACAGCTCTGATGGCCATTCCAGAAAAGAGTTTGAAAACTGTTGGCATCATTGCACAGCTTCCCAAGGGGAGTACTTTGAAGACAGCCATACTGATACTCAGCAATGAGGTCTATATCTAGGATAAGTTTGTGAACTTAACTGTCAGACCGAGAATGTACCATAATTTTTATCCACTCACTTGCTGATAGACATGAAGGCTGACTCCAACTCTTGGCCAGTGTGAGTAGCGCTAGCAGCTCTCTCTTTATCCTTTGCCCCTCTCCCAACCTCCTTATCTAACACACCAGAAATCCAGTTGATTTTCCTTCTGAAATCCATCTTTAATTGGTCTTCAGTTTCCCATTTGCTCTGCAATAAACCTCCTTTCCCCCTCATCTTCCTTACCCAATATTCGGAGTAGTGTGATCTTTCTCAAATATATATTGATTCAGGCCAATCTTTTCAGTGGCTTCCTAATACACTTAAAAAACTGACTCCAACTGGGAGTTGGACATATAACGTCCTCTTCCCCCAAACACACACGTACGCCCCTGACACGTGTGTGTGCATGCACATGCACCCCTGAGAAACTTATTAAGAGGAGGGTCTATATCTGTCTGCTGTTTACGTGCCAGACACTTGGCTTTGTAACCAGTATACAGTAGTTACTTAACAAATATACATGCCTCCAATGTATGATGGCTTAGATGATTCTGATCAAAGTTTCTGTGGTAGTGTAAGGAATTATAATTTCTGGAATACACGTGTATAATGGGCTACTGGGTTTAGGAAAAGTTCAATTAAGTCTAAATACAGTTAGAAAGAATGATTTGAAATTTCCAGTGTTTGACTGTTTTTCACCTATAGAAACAACAATATCTTATAGTTCATTGTTTGACAGCAAAAAATCCATACTGAAGCACCATTTTATTTTTTGTTTTTCAAAATCCTGAGCAACAAGGATTCAAAGTCTACAAATGCTGGATTAACAATGTCTAGGTTTGCAAGTCCATTTGAAGTCTTTATCTACAAAATGATGTTATTTACCTCATTATTTACCTACACTCCAGCAATGAGAACTAATGAAGGTAATTACTTACATTTTTAGTGATTTAAAGTCTCCCTGTTACAGGGAAAACATAAAATATATACAGTTAACCTCTACATTTTTAAGGCTCAATAAATACTTGCTGTTAATTAAGACCATCCATTAGCAGTATCAGATACATAAAGTAAGTCAATATACTATTTCTACTTTAAGGAGCTCATCGTCTTGATGTGAATAAGGAATTAAAATAGAAAAAATATTATTATAAAAATACAGTATATGGGAAGCATTAAATTTGTTCTTACAGTAAGTACACGGAACAGTTCAGAGAACAAAAAACAAAATAGAATAAAGGATGACTGGTAAAGGAAATGATACTTTAGTTTGGTCACGCAGGATGTGTATGTGAAAAGGTAGAAGTGCAGAAAAGGAAAAGAACAAAGTCAGAAAGGCAGAAGTAAAGGAAATATTTGGGGAATGAAGATAAGTCAGTTTGCCATGGGCAGAAGATATATACTAAGGGCTAGCTGGATAAGTAACATAAATCAAAAGATCAAAGTCTTACTAACATCTTTATAGCACTCTGCAGGTTATAAAGAACTTCCACACATTTTCCTCTTTCTTGGTCCTCACAATAACCCTGAAATTTAAGGAGGTTGTGTTTTACTCCCACTAAGGCTCTAAGACATTATAGGACTGGCTGAATGTAAACATAGTCGGAGCTGGCATTCAAGGCCCTCTATACTGTGCATGCTGCTTCCGTCTTATTCCCCTCAACCCAGATGGGGTTCTATCTCATCTGCATTCTTTTCTCATGCTGTTGTCTCTGATCTAACCATGGTTTCCTTTTCTTCCAAGTCTCTTCCTACCCAAAGCTCAGCTCAAATGTTGATTACCTATGAAGCTGCTTGATTTTCCAGCAAGTCAACAGTTGCTTATTATTTATAAGATCAGGCAGTAATCTAAGTGCTGGGGATAATAAGCTAACAAGGGAGGCATGAATACAATGTGAAAGCCAGGCAATAACTAGCATTCCCAACTGTGTGACACTTGTCTTATCCAACCCCATAACATTTCTTCATCTTTCTCTCTTAGGATTCTATAATCTTATCATTACAGAGATAAAAAAAGAGGGAGACTTCAACTCTTTTATGTTTACATGGATGGAGCTGGAAAATATTCTTCTTAGTAAAGTATCTCAGGAATGGAAAAAAAAAATCCAATGTACTCAGTACTACTATGAAACTAATTTATAATCACACACACTTTCACATGGAAGATGAATCACAACTCTAGCCCAGGATGAAGGGGGGAAGAGGATGGGAGAAAAGAGAGGTGGTTTGATAGAGGGAGGGTAAATGGTGGGACCACACATATGGAGCATACTGCAAGGGTACAGATCAAGTCTATCAAGTATAGAACACAAACGTCTTAACACAGTGATTAAGTGAATGAGAGGAAAGCTATGTTGATTAGTTGGATGTAAGCACTTCAATTTGTACAAAAAATCAACACACTGAATCCCAAAAGACAAAAATGTATTCACGATCTATGCATATATAACTTAATAAAAGGAAAAAAAGAGAAATGTAAAGGTAAATTGACTTCCTGAAGGTCATATTACTTTAGTAGTCAAGGCTGCCTTAGTACACTATAATTATTCATACTGTAATTTGCAATTCAGATGAAAAGTTAAAGCATATTAATGTAGAATATACTTTTTAGTAGTTATAAATAAGACCATTTTAAAAGCCAATGATTAAGTTTCTTAGAAAATTTAAATTGCTCTTGGGATTTTTAAAAATAGGAAAAATCTTGCTCCATCTAAAATAATTTTATTCTATTCAAAGGTTTAATGGGAAAGTTGTATTATAACGACTTTGGAAAATTCTTCCAATCCTAACTTCTTAGTGTGAATACCTGAGAGCAGTGCCTTTCAATGGGCACATTCTGCCATACCCCGGCCTAGAGAGGATTCTGAAGATATCTTGGGTGGTTTTTGGTTACCTCAATCATTGGGGAATGAAAACTGGCATTTTTCATACGAAGAGAAGAATTTTTTTCCAGTTTTGGTATATAATTTTTTATAAAAATGCAAATACTTCATATACAGATTGTACTTTGTTTTGTTTGGAACTTTACTCAGAGCTACTCTCTGTTTTGAAAAAATCCTATCACAGAAAACATGGTTCCTCATGAACAGTGTAGAGAAGTTAAAACTGCTTTGGTTTTCTTCATTAGTATGTGAAATTTAATGAAACATTATTCTAAGCTGAGAAGGGTTCTATTTAGTAAACATTTAAAAAAATGTTTTAAAATTTTAAAAATTTTCTCCAAAGTATATAAAGTAACATAATTTTGATTTTTATTTCACACTTTCTAAGACACCTCTATTCCTACAAACTGGTACATATAATATTTAGTAGAAATTTCTGGCAATTTTAACCCAAAACGAATACACTTTTTAATGCTGTTTTAAGATAAAATATACAGATATCAAACTGTATTTTAAGAGGAACTTTTCAAGATGTCAATATTTTTGAAATTCATCAACTCCTTTTGGCTGATGAGACATCCTTTCTGGGAAACAGGAATTGTAAGAAGAACTTTTACTTTTGTCCCTGGCCTCTAAGTTCCTGTTTTGTAACTGGACTGATGAGAATCACTGACAACTGCAAATTTTGGCTACTAGAGTTAGCAGCAATATACATGAATTTTCATTTACTTTTTAAATCACTTGCTAACCTGAAGAATGACTGGTGAGGTTAGAAAACACCAACCACAGCCTGTAGGAAGTGCTCTCAAATTTAGTGCCTCCAAGAAACATGTAAGAGTGTAACAAAAAAAATATACAGCCCTGGCTGAAACTATGATATAAATCATTCTCTGTTAGCATATCAAAAAGCCACACTGAAAGGGAAGGTTTTTGCATTAGTGATTCTTCCTCCTTGATTTTATCTTAGAGCCCATCCTAGGCAGGATTTTATTCCCACCACTCCCTGCTCCTGCTTTTGTCAAGGTTACAGATTACTTCTATATTGACAGCGAAACCCAATGCTTAGATGTCATCTTCCTTGACCTTATTAGTAGGTGGATCCATAAGCCACCGAACCCAGAAAGGTAATACCAGTGAGAAGCAGTTCAGGTTTTTACACTCCAGATCTCAATTCTCTTTTATAGTACTCTGTAAAATAACATAAAGTACCTGAGAGCAGTGCCTTTCAATGGGCACACTCTCCCACACCCTAGCCTAGAGAGTATTTTGAAGATATCTTAGGCGGTTTTTGGTTACTTCAATTATTGGGGAACGAAAACTGGCATTTTACATATAAACAGAAGAGTATTTTTCCAGTTTTGGTATATAATTTTTTATAAAAATGCAAATAGTTCAGCTGGGTTTGGGTGCCTGTAATCCTAGCACTCTGGGAGGCCAAGGTGGGTGGACTGCCCTGAGCTCAGGAGTTGGAGACCAGCATGAGCCAGAGTGAGACCCTGTCTCTACAAAAAATGCTGGGTGTTGTGGTGGGCACCTGTAGTCCCAGCTACTTGGGAGGTGGAAGCAAGAGAATTGCTTGAGTCCAAGAGTTGGAGATTGCTGTGAGCTATGATGCCACAGCATTCTACCGAGGGCCACAAAGTCAGGCTCTGTCTCACTTAGAATAAATAAATAAATTAATGAAAAAACAAGGATAAGAAAAAAAAAAACCTTCAAAAAATGAAACTACTTCATATACAGATTGTACTTTGTTTTGTTTGGAACTTTACTAAGAGTTATTCTTTGTTTTGGAAAAAATCCTATCACAGAAAATAGTGTTCCTCATAGTATTTAAGCCACCAATATAAAATACATGTATCATTCTCATCGGTAGCTCTCCCTTTTTCTCTATTTCTTTCTAGATTAATATCCCAACTCAGAAAACAAATTTTCTATACTAATGGTAAAACCTACTACAGTAAAAACACCAAACTCGAAGCAAGAAGTCACTTAGCCTCAATTTGCTCATGTATAAAATGATTATGTGCACTGCTTATCTCAAAGTCATAAGTAGATTGATAAAATATCAACCACCACATATACTTTGCAAGGAAAACGAGTCATCAATAATAATACCTAAAATGAATAGTACAAAAGGACTCTGTCTCCAGTATATTTATCAAATTAGTGTAGAAACCTAACAGCATACAAGATTAGCAGTATGTATGAACACTTAATAAAATGAAGTGCTGTCCAATACAGCAGGTATACATGTGATGAAGTGTAAAATTCACACTGGATTTAAAGAGCTTACTATAAATATATATATATATATATATGTGTGTGTGTGTGTGTATATATGTAAAATGGAAAATAGTTTTAAATAGTTTTATCTGTTCCTTTTTACTTTGTTAAAGTTGTAAGTAAAAAATTTAACATTACATTTTTTGCTTATATTACATTTCTCATGGACATTCTGTTCTAAATAAGCAATGCAATAACAAAACTGATGAATTACAACATTACCGATCTTCAGAAGTTAAGACAATAAAGAACGTATGCTTACTTCATCAGTGAGTTCTCCAAACACTGTTATGACATCTATTAAAAGACTTGCAGTATAGAAGGACTTGATCATGTTTCTGTAAGAAAAAAGAGAGCTGGTCAAGTTTAAATAAATAAAAACATTAAATTGTAGTTAGTCATGTACCTTTGAGAGAAAAAAATTCCAATGTTGATAAAAGTACTCTGAAATTAATGTTTTAAATACAATCAGATTTCAGGAACACAAAATCCTTTTCTAATCTATTATTGGTAAAACATAACAAAACTTACATTATAAGTACACATGCTATAGCAAGATTTTACCATATACTTTTGATTTTAGGAAATGTAATTATGGTATTATCTGAATCCATATCAACCATAATGTATTTTGTTGCTTTTAAATGTTACCATGACAAATCATTTGAATTAGCTGGGGTGGTATTTTTAAAATCAACATCTTTGGGCCAGGCCATGATTGTGGCTAAACCAACTCTTGGATTTTATTCAAGGTTAATGAATGGCTAATTAGGGTCCATTTACTAAGAAAATAAATCTGCCGGCTTGGAGCCCGTAGCACAGTGGTTATGGTGCCAGCCACATATGTCGAGGCTGGCGAGTTCCAACCTGGCCCAGGTAAGCTGAACAAAAAGTAGCCAGGCATTGTGGTGGGCGCCTGTAGTCCCAATTATTTGGGAGGCTGAGGCAAGAGAACCACTTAAGCCCAAGAGTTTGAGGTTGCTGTGATCTGTGACGCCATAGCACTCTAGCAGGGGAGACATAGTGAGACTCTGTCTCCAAAATAATTAAATAAATCTGCCATTGCTATTTCTTCTTTCACAATCATTTTTTTCTAAAAAGAAAGACCTGCATTTGTAACCCCAAATCATTCTGAGGCTCTACAATTTAAAAAAAAAAGAAATCTAAATCATTAATCAGAAAGTCAGAAAGTGTTCCATAGAATACCAGACAATTCTGGTTGTATGGTAACCAAATTCAGAAAACAACTTTTATTTTCTTCTTTCCTTACTCACTTGTGAAATCGCCCAGCACGATCTTCATTGTCTGCATACAAAAACATTTTCAAAGCATAATTCTCCAAATGGGCACAACCAACGATTTCTTGAGTAATGGCTTCATTATCACCCAACTGTTTCTTGAGCTAAAATAAAATCAGATTAAAATTTTGGACTTTCAGAAGTGTCTGCTTAAATATAAATAAGATTTAATCATTTTTAGTAAATTATCTTATATTCTCTCTTTAATGATATATCAATGAAGTCTTGCAAAAAAATTCCTATTTATTTAAAACAAAATCCAATGGTTACAAAATTTAGAAGAAACACTTAATGATAATTTCAAAGAATAATTTAGCTCTAACTATCAAAATAACCAAGAATATAAAAAGGTAATAGTATATCAAGGAATTTTAAAATAATGCTATATTATCCAATGAACTGCCAGTGACTCAAAAAATGGAATTAGAAAACACTTTCCTAAGCATAATCTAAAATTTTAATATTCCCATTTCAACTTCTATCAAATATAAAAAAATAAAACGAGAAAGTACAGTATGTCCTAAAATAGTATATCTCTAAGAGCACACTGTATAAAAAAAGAGATTCTAATTCTAAAGGAAATTCACAATTGGATTATGGAAGTTTTTAAAATACATACCTCCAATCAACACAACTTATAGTACAGATTTCAGTCTGTATGTATCACTTTCCTATACATACAATAACTTAAAGTATTTAAAAACAATAAAATCCCTACTTTTTACCTAGACTGCCATATTGGAATAAAATGATTTTTGGAATATCAAATTTGAAAGCTATCTTGTTTCTTAAAAACTGCTTTTTTCAAAGATGATATAAAGTGAAACATTAAAAGAAGGCCACAGGATTTTTCATAAAATCAATACAGTAAATACTTATTACAACAGAATAATTTAAGATCTATAAGGGCTTAAATGCTGGAGTTTAAGGAAATTTTGGCCATGTTTACCCCGGACAAAAACAGGGGGTATACAAAGCTCTACATGTAAGTCCAACTCACTGTATCTAAGCTGAAAAATGATTTGTAAAGGAAGATTTAATTTTAGAAAAATTTTTGTGGGCATAGGTCCTTCATGTCATCTGCAATAAAACATATCTGGCAGCCTAAATGTAATATACATGTAGTTTTTAAACTGTAATACAAACATTATGGAAAATGTGCAGCTACCATAAAATAAACTTACTCTACTTGTTATCTAATTTTGGTAATGATAAACTCCTAATGAATCCCTTTATAAATGTAGTTTTAAACTTTATGTATTACATAGAACTATTTGAATTCAATCTTATCTGAGAGCTATTATCTTAGCTATTACTACTATACTGTGAAATTAACAAAAAGACTTATTCTATATAAAATGATAAAGAGAGAATTTTATGAATACATTGCCATGTGTGAGAAACATGCTCCCTCCGGCCCCAACCCCATCCCTCTAAAAGAGAGCATTCAAATTTTTCTTGCATCCAAAAAAGTCGCATTTGAAGTGAAGGCCAGACAGGCACTAGTAACAGCTGAATTCCCTCAGTGGTGCCACCACGCCCACCTTGGCAGTTAACAGTAACAGGTGACAGGGGCTCTGTGTCAGCGTGCTAGGGAGTAAGAAAGAATGCTACTGCCTGTGGCTGCCTAAAACAACTAAGCAGCAATTTCTGTCTTGGGATAGGTCTGGATCTGACAACTTTCTAACAATAAATATAAACAATGAAAACAATAAAAAGCTCTGGGCTAACTAGTATAAATGTTTTGATTTTGTTTTTATATAGCTAAATCCTGTTTCTCAAAGCAAAATAATGCAATTGATCCAATGCATAGGTTTCTAATTCTCCAGAGCAAGTCACACAGTTAAATAAGAAAATAAAAAGTAAGCCAAAGCAGTAAGGTAATAATAGCCTTAGAGGAGAGGAATTAGTGAGGAGACCCTGCCTTGGTTAAAGAAGAAACCAGAGATGGCTGGGCAGAGGGGTCACAGACCAGAGCACTACTGACTAAGTGTGATAACACAGCTGGTACTGTTTCTTCATCCACTGGCGCCAAATACAACCCATTCAATTTTCCCTTATTAGGCACTTCTACAGTGACTTGTAAAGTTATGTCAGGTTTAAGAAGATGACTTATTAGTCACCTATCACATTTCTGCTAGGAGGAAAGGATATCTGAACCACAGGAACATCTTGTGCTGAGACCCACAGAGAGAGAGAGAGGATAAGCAATTGCCATTATTTCCTTCATGATTATTTTTCACTAAATAAACAGTCCATTTCATTATCATTATTATAAGAGATATCTAAGAGTTTACAAATCAAGTACCCATGTGACTAGACAAGGGAAGGTTAGAAAGAATTAGTCACTTATGAAAGTATGAGCCAAAACCCATCTATAATACCGTGGAGCAAAATAGCATAATGGTATATGCAATGATATTCCAATCGACTTACAATTCCTCCTGCAGTATGGAGTAAATAAAGAAGAACAACTGTGTCTAGGTTCTCCTCAGGTATAATGGCATTACTGATTGCTGCCAAGGGAAAGAAATGAAATGACAACACCGACACACACACATACAGATAAAATCATACTTTAAACATACTCAGAAAATAAATTCTCAGTGTTTAACTTACAGCTTCTAGCTGATCCATTAACTTTGATAAAAATTTACGGCATTCAGGAGTTTTACTATCAATCTTCATTCCAGTCTGCATTGCATACAAACGACCTACAAAGAAAAGAAAAAGGAGATGATTCGAAAAATTTCATTTTTAAACACATTTTTCTATGACTGAATGCTTAAGATACTTGTTTTACCTAATAAATAATTTAAAATTTAAGTAAACTTGGCAATAAATGAATTATTAGTAAGCTTAAATAATCTTGAATAATTGGTAAACATGAATAAATATGAATTTTATTTATATAGAACACAGAAATACCCAAAGAATGCAAGCTACCTGTAATAATTATAAATATTTAGCAAATAAGGTCCTTTTTCATTTGGCATTATGTTGTTTTTTTTTTTTTTTTTTTTTTAAAAAGGCCTAGGTAGGACCTACAAATGAATCGGTAAGTCAGGGCATACAGAAAAACCACCATATGTACAAGAGCACCTACCAAATGCTAGACTAATGATACTGATAAAACAGACAAAATGGGTTGTGACAGTGGGAAATGAGACCTGAACTGAGGTCCACAGAGGGAATTGTAGTCATATTATATGTAACTCCTCCTTTAAATATACCTTTCATTTAAAAAGGTACTAAAAATAACTGAGATAAGGTTAAAGATAAAGAATACTTTAATAGCATAATCTTTTTTTTTTTTTTTTTAGAGACAGAGTCTCAAGCTGTAGCCCTAGGTAAGAGTACCATGGCATCATAGATCACAGCAAACTCTCAGGCTTAAGTGATTCTCTTGCCTCAGCCTCCCAAGTAGCAGGGACTACAGGTGCCCACCACAACACCTGGCTATTTTTTGGTTGTAGTTGTCATTGTAGTTTGGCAGCCCAGGTTGGATTCAAACCTGCCAGCTCCGGTGTATGTGGCTGGCACCCTAGCTGCTTGAGCTATAGGCGCCAAGCCTAACAGCATAATCTTATTAGCTTTCCAGTGATAAGAACTGTCAATAGTTTTGGTGATAACTGCTGTTATCCCTGGTATGTACATATAATGTCTGTAATTTAACTCTTGCACCCAACAATTATGTCCTGGAAATCTGTGGAATAGATACATCATTCTAACTAAAATACATTTTAGGAAGCTCTCAAATTTTCATCATGAATAATGCTGCTCTACCATCCCTCCTGGTATTCAAGAAACCTGTGCACAGATACCGAGAGGTGGAATTCCTAGGTCATCATATGTATAGCTTTTTCCTTTTGAGAGCTGCCCTTAAATTAACCTTCAAAACAGAATGCCAGTAAGCAGTTTTATCTGCAACACATGTAAGCACCCATCTCCCCATAACTCACAAAATATTGGTACTATCAAACTTAAATTCTTGTCAATCTAAAGGTCAAAAGTGGTATCTCACTGTGTGATTTTTGCATTTTCCTATTACACTCAACAAGTATTATCTGCTTACTGGACAGTTTTACATTCTCCTTTAGGAATTAGAAGTAGCTATCAAAACAAAAGAAAAAAGTCTCTGCCACATTGGTCTGCTTTTTAACCTACTGACTTGTAGCTATTCTTTATACAGTATGAAACAGGGCTATAACTTTCTCCTCAAATGGAATCTTGTGAACACCATCCCTTCTCCCTGCTTTACTTTTACTCTACCGCACATAATTATCTTCTATTTACTTACCCTCTGTCTCTATCCCAACTAGAATTTAAACAGCATGATAGGGATTTTCTTCTATTTGCTTTGCTTGATGTATCTCTTCTGGCGTCTAGGAGAGACACTAGCCCTCAATCAACATTTTCTGAATGGATACAACATGAATGAAAGAACAGCTCATTTTGCCCCAGTGATATATAAATGTCACTTGTATCATTCATTACCACATGTTAAGTTTTCTTGGGATAATAGGGGCCAATCTACGTACTCCCTGCCCTACTTAAGTCTATGCTTGTTTTATTTATTAGAACTTTTGCTATCTGTTAGTTATTCTCAGAATTTCCAATTCAACTGTCTGCCTGACAAAATCCTCTTTAAAAATGTATTAATGGGGCGCACCTGTGGCTCAGTGAGTAGGGTGGTGGCCCCACACACTGAGAGTGGCAGGTTCAAACTCGGCCCTGGACAAACTGCAACCAAAAAATAGCTGGGTGTTGTGGCAGGTGCCTGTATTTCCAGCTACTGGGGAGGCTGAGGCAAGAGAATTGCCTAAACCCAGGAGTTGGAAGTTGCTGTGAGTTGTGATGCCATGGTACTCTACCAAGGTCTATACAGTGAGACTCTGTCTCTACAAAAAAAAAAAGTATATATGTAAAGTATATATAAATCTACTCTATCATGGCCGGACGTGGTGGCTCACGCCTATAATCCCAGTACTCTGGGAGGCCAAGACAGGTGGATTGCTTGAGCTCACAAGTTCGAGACCAGCCTAAGCAAAATTGAGACCCCCTATCTCTACTAAAAATAGAAAAAAATGAGGCAAGAGGATCCCTTGAGCTCAAGAGTTGGAGGTTACTGTGAGATATGATGATGCCATGGCTCTCTACCCAGGGTGACAGTTTGAGACTGTCTCAAAAACAAAGAAATAAATAAAATCTACTCTATCTTTTAATTATTTTTATTTATATTTATTTATTTATTTTAAGAGACTAGGTGTCATTCTATTGCTCAGGGTGGAGTACAGTGGTGTGAGCATAGCTCACTGTATCCTCTAACTCTTGGGCTCAAGTGATCTTTCCACTTCAGCCTCCGGAGTGGCTGGAACTACAGACACTGACTACCACACCTAGTTCTACTCTGTCTTTTAATTGATGTGTATTTAGACCATTCATATTTTAAACGATTGATAAAGTTAGATTAGTATCTACCATATTGTAACTATTTTCTATTTGTTGCAGCTTTATTTTTTTTTCTGCCTCCTTTTAGCTTTTTTTAGACTTTATTTTTCAGAGCAGTTTCGGTTCACAGTGAACTTGAGAGGAAGGTGCAGAGATATCCCATATGCCCCTCCCCTTATACATATATAGTCTTCCCCATTAATATCATACCCCACCAGAGGGGTATATTTGTTACAACTGATGAACCTACATAACATATCATTCATTAACATCCAAGCCCGTAAGTCCATAGTTGATGTTTGGGTTCACATTTTATTTTTTCCCCCAGAGATGAGGAAAATGTTACCCAGTCTTTAGTGCAATGGCTATTCACAGGTATGATTACAGAGCAGTACAGCCTTGAACTCACTTGAATAGTTTAAGTGATCCTCCTGCTTCAGCATCCCCAATAGCTGGGACTACAGGTGTACATACTACATCTGTTTTTAGAGTTCATTCTTGGTTGGTGTTGTACATTCTCTGGCTTTGGACAAATGTATAATGACATGTATCCACCACTATAATATCATACAGAATATCTTCACTGCCTTAATAATCTCTATGATCTTCCCATTCATCCCTCCTCCCCCAACCCCTGATAACCACTGAATTTTTTAGTTTTGTCTTTCTCAGAATGTCATATAGTTGAAATCATACAGTGCATGTGTTTTCAGATTGGCTTCTTTTACTTAGTAATATGCTTTGAAGTTTCCTTCATGTCTCTTCATGGCTTGATAGCTCGTCTTTTTATTGTTGATCAATATCGCATTGTATGGGTGTACCACAGTTTGTTTCTCTATTCATCTATTGAAGGACAACTTGGTTACCTCCAGTTTTTAGCAATTTTTGAGGAAGGTACTGTAAACATCTGTGTGCAGGTATTTCTGTGAACATAGTAACTTATTTGGGTAAATATCAAAGCTGTGACTACTGGATCTTATGGTAACACTATGTAAGAAACTGCCAAACTGTCTTCCAATGTGGCTGTATCATTTTGGATTCCTAACTGCAATGAATAAGAGTTCCAGTTGCTCCACGTCCCTGTAAATATCTGGTGTTGTTGATGTGGAGGTCAGAGTGGAAGCAGGTGTGAGTGGGTCCAACAGAAGGAAACATGGCTGCCAAAGTGTTTGAGTCCATCGGCAAGTTTGGCTTGGCCTTAGCCGTTGCAGGATGCATGGTGAACTCTGCTTTGTATAATGTGGATGCTGGACACAGAGCTGTCATCTTTGACCAATTCTGTGGAGTGTAGGACATTATGGTAGGGGAAGGGACTCACTTTCTCATTGGTACAGAAACCAATTATCCTTGACTGCTGCTCTTGACCACGTAATGTGCCAGTCATCACTGGTAGCAAAGATTTACAGAATGTCAACATCACGCTGCGCATCCTCTTCCAGCCTGTGGCCAGCCAGCTTCCTCGAATCTTCACCAGCATTGGAGAGGACTACGATGAGCATGTGCTGCCATCTATTACTACAGATATCCTCAAGTTGGTGATGGCTCGCTTTGATGCTGCAGAGCTAATC
>CAUYQV010175666.1:0-12493 GCA_963574575.1 Galagoides demidoff
CCACAACGCCCGGCCATTTTTTGGTTGCAGCCATCATTGTTGTTTGGCAGGCCCGGGCTGGGGATTTGAACCCGCCACCTTAGGTGTACGTGGCTGGCGCCCTAGCTGATTGAGCCACAGGCGCCGAGCCAAGTATTTATAAACAACTTTAGTAGTGAGAATTAACAGCAGTGCTTAAATTATTGGATCCCATAAAGTAAGTATGAATATTTACACAAAAATTGCCAGTGTGTGTATATGTGTTGCATGGAATTGACTCCTTTATGGAAAAACTGACAATTAATGAGGCAAACTGAGCTATCTGATTTTTAATATTGCTGCTTCATATCATTTCAATGAGTTATACAGACAGAAGATGCAGATAGGGACAACACAGATTCCTGCCATTAGAACAATTCCTTCACCTCAGTTTCCTTCTCTGCTTTGAAAACCACCAGGGCCTTGAGCAGAACATAAATAAAACCATTTTATTCTTCTCCCTGGAGTGGATGGCATGGGATTCCCCTTGATGTGTGGTGTGGGTTTCCTCTCTGAGCCTATGGCCCCTTATTTTCCAATGTATGGGTCAGGAAACCAAGCTCTTCCCTGTCCACACTTAAGATGAAGCTCAACTTACCACCAGAAACCGAGGCAAATAAAAGGAAAGGTACCATTTGATATAATAAAATCATCCTGCAAAGAAAAAAAATGTGCATGTTTATAGAACATAAAATGTTTACTCACATCAAGATTTGCAAGAAGCAGGGAGGGGATCAATAATGTTCCCAGAGCTCCTGAAATAACTTTGAATTTTCTCTTTCCCAAATCCTGGGATGTTCCTTGGTGCAGCTGTGTGTACAGTGTTCAGCACTTCCATGGTTCCACGGAAGGAGCTCTCTCCCTTCCCTCCTCCCTCCCCTCCCACCTGCACATCATGATATATATATATTTTTTTAAGACAGAGTCTCGTAGTATCACGCTGGGTAGAGTGCACCAGCATCATCATAGTTCACAGCAACCTCAAACTCTCGGACTTGAGCAATCCTCTTGCCTCAGCCTCCTGAGTAGCTGGGACTATAGGCGCCTACCACTACACCTGGCTATTTTTTCTATTTTTAGTAGAGATGGGGGTCTCACTCTTGCTCAGGCTGGTCTTGAACTCCCGACCTAAAGCAATCCACTCTCCTTGGCTTCCCAGAGTGCTGGGAGGACAGGCGTGAGCCACTGCACCCGGCCCCCTGATGGTGATAGGCTCCTTCTCTGCCCCACCATCTGGCCACTCTCCCTGCCCCATTTTCCATCTGTGTTTCCTTTGCCAAGTTATTGCTTTTCTTTCTATTGTTGAGGTCTTTCTTGCTATATCCACATCTATCAAGGAGCTTGGAATGATTTTCTTCTTAAGAGATTTTCTGTTTTTAAAAATCTGCTGCCATATATCAATGGATTGTCTCAATCACTTCCAAGTACACTTAGTCCTTGTGATCAGACTGTGAAACGCCGACCTGTCCTCGAGACAATCAAGACCTCTGATTTTGAACGTCTTCTTAATTTAAAAATAATTCTTCTTTCATTCTGCATCTCCTCTCATACTGATTATGGACATTAAACATCACTAAACTTTTAAAGCAGACCATTTAGTAATCAATCATTTTCTATAGTAAAATCTTTTTAAATAGCCATGGTAGAAAACGGCATTTCAAGGTATAGTTACTTCCTAGAAATGCTAAATATTTTTTGAAGCCATACCTGGACACACCTTGTTTATTTGCTGCAGTTCTTAATAAGGCTGTTTCTCGTCTTCTAAAATGATCTTCATCTTCCTCTGAGCAGGCTTGTGTAGGTAACGCTCACTTAACTTTAATATTTACTTTGACTGTTTCCAGTGTTGTGTAATGTCGTGTCTTTGTAAAACATTATCTGCAAAAGTCCTTAAATTTTCTGCCTATCAGAAATGCATCTAAAAGTTGCTTGCTTTTTCAACACATTGGCCTTATTTTTTTCTTTTTATTACATATTCAAACAAGCGACGCACACAGGGATAGCTGGAGAACTTGAATTTGCCCATGTGCCTTAGCAGTCAGGCAATATACCTGCTGGCCAAAAGCCATGCTTAACCACACTCTGGAACATGGTTTGGTTAACGCAGCTGTTAACCATTAACTTCAGACTAACTTGAACCCCAGAGTCTCTAAAAGGAAAACACAGGAAGTGCAATGGACTTGAGTTGAAGCATAATAAAATCATCCTGCAAAGAAAAAAAATGTGCATGCTTACAGAATATAAAATATAAATTTATATACTTAGAAGCCTTCAGTTCTAGGGTTGCGGGATAGGAAGAAGCAGAGTGTGGACTGACTACCCGGGCTCTGTGGGGTCGGTTTTCCTTTATATAATGCCACCTCCTCATGGGCCTTTGCAGGTGTGAGTGATTCTAAGGAACCAAGTTTTTTTATTCTATTTGTGAACGCTGAAAGTCTAAATGTATTTTTGAAACGGAAAAATACAGAATTTTTATTTTTTAATTTTATTTTGAACTTGGGACATGAAGGCATAAGTGGAGAGCTATGAAGTAACATGACAGGCAATAAAAAAATGCTGATTCCCAGAAGGATAATTATCTTTGTCTTGGAGGAGCCTTCTAGTGGTAGGACTTGTAGTTTAGAGATGAAGGATTTGGGGGGAGGGGGGTTTCACATACTTATATTTCTGCTAAGAACCTTCCCATTGACCTTGAAGAGGATTTAACAGGCTATACAAGGCGTGATAATCCAGGTTCTTTGCTACCCAGACCTATCGATTAGTTTAATAGTTGTGTAACTTGAGCAGAAACTAGTCTGCACCCTGTAGCCAGTGGCCTGCAGGTCCTGGGCCAAGTTACTGCTTCTTTCTGGGCCTCAGATTCCTCATTTGTAACATCAGGCACTAATCAGCCCCAAGGATGTCTCTGTAATCCTCTGAAAACTGACAAGAAAAGGACTTTGAATATGTCTGATTGAATTGCCTTTCAGAGAAAGACAATTTTTTTTTTTTTGCAGTTTTTGGCCGGGTCTGGGTTGAACCCGCCACCTCCAGCATATGGAGCTGGTGCCTACTCTTTGAGCCACAGGCACCACCCCCGAGAAAGACAATTTTTGATGATTCAGAGAAGGTTCCCAGTTTCCCCAGAAAAACCAGATGAGACCTTGCGTCTACAGATGGAATCATGAGTTTAAAACATATTTGGAAGACCAGGGGAGAAATAAAATGCCCAGTCTGTTCCCATTAGAGATAGTGTGTACAAAGGAAGCACCGTACTTGGTTCAGGGATGTGTGCTCGTGTGAGTGTGATCTTTGGAACCTAGCAAATGTCACAGTTTTACTCTGAGCATTTTCAGTATTTGGGGACATTGAGAGGCCGTCCCCTTTCCTACCACAGTAATGTTGCTTTGGACTTTACCTGAATACTCTCTGAAGCTGTAGGACATTCAGTCCCTGGTGGCCAAATCCCTAAGTGGAAAGGTGACCCAAGATGAGGAACACTGGACAGTCCTTTCCAAAATTCCTACAGAAAGGGAAATATTAGGATGAAAGAGAGAACTTACTGAAGAAGGGAATGAGGGACTCATTAGTAAAGTCCAGACTCTGGACTGGACTCTGCCCCGACTGGAGGTGAATTTGTGTGAAGAGAGAAGTCAGCATTTTGAGCAGAGCTGTAGGGGATTTGCACTGAGGTCTTTAGGTAAAATGCCAAAGAATTACGGTGACGTTCTCTGTGGAAGGTAGACATTCACATAATTATACTGGTTTATTGTGACCTATTTCGGTGTACAGAGTCCTTAGTGTTGTCTTGAGTTTCCCATTTGAAGTTAACTACATTCCAGTTGCACAAAAGCATATATTTTGCAATATATTTATTGCATTGCCTTTTAAAAAAAATTAAATCATAACTTAACTGTGTACATTAATGCAGTCATGGGGGATAGTGTGCTGGTTTTATATACAATTTGAAATATTTTCATCAAACTGGTTAACATAGCCTTCATGGCATCCTCTTAGTTATTGTGTTAAAACATTTATATTCTACATTTAGAAAGATTCACATGTACCCTTGTAAGATGAACCATAGGTGTGGTCCCACCAATCACCCTCCCTCCACCCATCCTCCCCCTCCCCTCCCTCTCCCTCTCCCCTTTCATCATATTCTTGGGCTATAACTGGGTTATAGCTTTCATATGGAAGCTATAAATCAGTTTCATAGTAGGGCTGAGTACATTGGATACTTTTTCTTCTTTAAATTGCACATGAACTTTATGTCCAAAATGGCCACAGGACAGTTAGATTAATGCAATGGAATAGAGAATACAAAACATACATAGTATATATAAAAATTAAGTATGTATTAAAAAGTTGGCATGGCAGATTAGCAGAGAAAAGATGCATTTATTTAGTAATTCATGTCAAGGTAGTTCAGTTGATAAGCTATGTGGAAAAATTAGATCCCTAACTTATACAATTCCAAAATAAACAAAAAAATGCATTAAAAATTGTATCATAAAAAATAAACTAAGATAGGGCAGTGCCTATGGCTCAAGAATTAGGGTGCCAGCCCCATATACTGGAGGTGGTGGATTCAAACCTGGCCCTGGCCCAAAACTGCAAAAACAAAAACAAACAAACAAACAAACAAAAAACTGAGGCATAATAAAAAGAAAAGAAGGAAGGTTAAAAAAAATTCAGAGTGGAAAGATGTCATAATAATTATGCAAAAAAACCCCATAAACTACAAGAGGAAAACTGAGAACATGTACTATCTAAAATACTCCACATGCAAGAAAAGACACCATGATTAAGATCAAAAGCCAAAGCAAAAACTGGTTAAAATGCATCTAAAAAACATACCACAGGCCTTGTGATAAATTCTTATTAACATAAAGAGTTCCTATGATTCCATAAGAGGAAAAAAAAGCCAGTAGAAAAATGAGACAAGGATCATGAACAGATAGCTTTCCCTCAAAGAGAAACAATTATCTTCTAAAAATGAAACATAAAGTTTAAACCATCAGATGTCTTTTTTTCACATATAATTTCGACAAAGAACAAAACAGTTGATTACACACTGTATTAGTTCGGCAAAAGCAGCAGTAGACATGTACTTTATAACCTTCACAGAAGACAATCGATCACTATCAAAATCTGAAATGCTTATTTGCTTGATCCTGCAATTTTACTTCTAGGAATTCATCTTGCTGATACACACTCATACAGGTGCCACAAAGTGTGTATAAGAATTATTAGTGCTTCACTGTTACAAAATTAACAAAAATACTAAAACTAAAAAGGAATCATCAAAATCTCCATTCATAAAGGACTACCTATTAGTAAATCTCCATTAAGAAAGGATTAATAGAAGTTATATAAATTACGACAAATTCAAATGATATGAAACTCTTCAAGCATAAAAAGGCATAGGCCAACTACACGTACTAAAATGAAAGGATTTTCTAGAGAGAGGATTAAATGAGAAAAAGATAAGATACAAAAATCACATACGTACAAAAAGATACGTGTAATGAAAAAGTTGATGGTTATATGTTGAGAATATGTATAAAGATACATAAAAAACTAATAACAGTGATGCCCCTGGGGAAGGGGAACCAGGAAACTCACTTTTTACTACTTTGGAGTTTTGAAATTATGTGTAATTTACATATTTTACCTACTTATAAATATAATTTTTAAAAAAACTACCAGTCACAGGGGGCAATAGTGAGTCTTTTGTAGTCTGGTTGTTATGAAAGCAATTTGCTCATGCTGTTGGTACCTCAGTTGAGTTGTTTTGTATTGGGAACATTTCACCATTGTATTAAATACAGAATGTGCCAATAAAATGTATACACATTTTAAGAAAGAAAAAAGCTGTGTTAAAATTGTAATACTTAAGTCATGTTTGATTTCTGCAATTACAAGAGGTGCTCAAATGTGACCTATATTCATCTTTTGTTCCCAGTATATATTAAGTATTACAAATTTTAATATAGGTTTTTCTTTATTAAAATATGTATACATTTTTGGTTCCCTCTGTATATTCATAAATCTTTCACTATAATCCAACATTCAAAGAAAAGCTGATTATATAAACAAACAAATATTAGGCACAAACCAATTATGAGAATAAAAACAGGGAGAAATTGGCAAATCTTTTGAAAAAGAACAGAATTTGCCAATTCTGGTACCAATTCTGGTACCAATTCTGGTTACCAGAGACTTTGGTGCCACAGATACAAATTTCATGAAGGACAATCACTTAAGCCCTCAGCAACTCTCTGCCAAATGTTTGTGCCTGATTTTTAAGAAAAGCTATTTATTTAACTTTTTGTATAAATCCAGAGTAGTTTTACATATGCTTTGAAATCACACTGCTTCAAAAGTGCTAAACAGGTCAAGACTCCCAGGAGAAACGGGAACCAGGCTGTTGCCCAGGCCACACACGGACACTGGGGATTTAAAGTGATGCTAAAGATTGTGAGGAAGTCTTGGGCCTGCATTTAAATCATGCTACTGAAGAATTAGGACCTAATCCTTTGGAAGATATTTACTATTGTGGGGAAAGCGAGTGTTAAGTTCAAATTTTATAGGTATGTTTTTCTTCTGAAGTTTGCTATTAATTTAATGGTGCACCATGTATATGTCAATTAGCCAGATTCAGTCATTTCACAACGTATATATACTTAAAAACTTTATATTAAAGTACCTGGGAAATCCATACTGTTTTATCTGCTAATTTAAAAACTTTTAAAAAATAATCAATTCACTCTTTGGAAGCCTACAGAAGGAAGCAGGCGCTCCTATGAGTGACTCCTGACCTACCTGCAAGCCTTTTTGGCCAAGCAGAAAGAGATCTTTGTACTCTTTTACACACTCTGGTCTCCTGCACCCTTGAGGAAGAACTATGACTTCCAGTTCCTTGCATAAGCAGACATGGGCCTTCTCCACTTCATCACTCCATGAACCCCTGCCCTTCCTCCCTGTATGTTCTTATTGGTTCTGAGACTCAGCGCGTTCTTTGACCCACAGTCCCTGCTCTCCCATCAGCTCAGAGGTAGAGAACAGGACTCAAAACCTTTATGAAGTCAAATCTTCTGACACCAGCGCATACTATGCCACATCATGAGTGAAATAAAAAGGCATTAGTGAGAACTGTGTTGCAGACATAGTGAGAGCAAGGTGGTGCCACCCAGGAGCAGACACGGATATGGGGAGGAAGAGAGATTGTGAAGTACTCACACTGTCAATTATGGCTCTCTAGCCTGTAAATATTTGTCACTAAAAATAAGGTACTCTTGAGTATTATCTTCTGTTTTAACTCTTACAGAAATCCTTAAACTCACTTCCACTTCTAACAGAAACTCCCAGGAAAAGCACGTCAACTGAAATCAGTTCGCCTGAAACAGTTATCCAACCAGTCTGTCTTTCTCCTTTAAATTGATAATCAAATAAGTCAAGTGTTTATCTTCTCTTTTGACACCAGGGGCCTCAAATTCCCTGTAAAGATAACATCCTTCAGAACAGTGCTATTTAGTGTCCTGAGAAGCAAATGTTTACCTAAGTAAATGACTTACAGTGCTGCTAAGGTGTCCCAAGAAATTGGAAATCCCTTTAAATATTACGTGATGTTTCTCTTCATGGAGATCTGCTATTATAATGCTAAGCAGGAGAAAAAACTTTCTGAACGTATTCCTAATCATATGTGTTCTCTAATATCTCCCTATTTGTGATGATATGGAATAGCATAAAAACACTTGTCTGATGTTGCTTTTATTTGAATTTGAGACCCCATTTTTTAATGGAGATGCTCCAAGTGGCCCCTTAAAGGTAGGCAGTTGATGTACCACTTTCCACTATGGACTAGAGTTAGCAGAAATGAGAACTAGAGTCTCCCTCCTGAACTCTAGACTGGGCTGTCCAGTCTCCAGGGTACTCCCACCTTGTCTCACAGATCCTCCTCTGAAATCACCTTCGTCTCCTGTCACTTCCTTCTCAACAACCAGCATCCATGTTGTTACTTAGGCCAGAAATTCTATTCTCATTTTGAACTCTTTCCTCTATTTCTTGCTAAATCCAGGAAATCATCAGTCTTGTTAGGAAAATTATAAAACACACACACACAGCCCTGTGTCTCTTCCTAATGAGATGTTCTTGATCAGATCATTGGTTCTCAGCCTAATTAACCATTCAATTTCTCTCTTGGGCTCTCGCCCTATTCTTCTCAATTATTCTTGCATCTAATGTGATCTTTTCTCTCTCTCTCTGAATTCATGTTTATAAAAAATAAAATAGAACTGTGACTTCCAGATTGAAAATCAGATCATGTAATTCCTCCACTTAAAATCTCGGATGCAACACATTGGCTTTTAGGGCTAAGTGAACATTCCAGCAGGTTGAAAGCTATCCATGAACATCCCCCCATTCATATCTCCAGCCTCACTCTATACTCCTCTGAATCGCTACTATATTCAACCCCTTTAAGTTCCTCCAAATATTCCAAATATTCTCTCCAGCTCTGACCCTTTGCATATGTAGTTGCTCCTGGTTAACTGTCTGTTGTTCAACATTCAGACCTCAGCTTGGATTTCACACCTTCCAAAAGGATTTGCCACTCTCTAGCCTGACATCGCTGCAAAGACTGGGTCAATGGGTCAGGGTCCCAATTATACATGCCTGTAACCACCTATGTAACCACCCATGTCACACGACTTGGATTACCAATTTCATCCTTCTTACTCTGAACTCCTCAGTAAATAATGAACAATTTGAACAGGTACAATGGCCAGGCCCTGACCCAGCTGGATACCTAGCACATAGGAGCCACTCAGTAAGTATTTGTTGGATGATTGAGTGAGTGAATGAATAAAACTAAATGCCTCCCACCTTCAAGTTGAAATCTATATCCTAAGGCAAGTCCTCGACTCAGTCAAGGACCTGAATGCCTCAGGCAGTTAGAAACCCAGAGGAATAACAACCTCCTTTTCATTGACAGCCACAGTCTCAGTAGACACCTTCCTGAGGAAAATATCTGTTCACTGTTGCCAAAGGAGCGTATGGGAAGTCAAGTCCAATACCTCCCAAGCCCCATACTGACATCTTCTCCCAATATCCCTGGAAACGCAGGACTGCAGATATGTGTGTAGTGCTGAGAAGGCAGTGAGTGGGTCTCCTTGTCAGAAGGACTGTTTGCCACAAAGACAGGAAAGGGTGAGTGGGAATTCCCTCTCTCCCTCCTCCCCTCCCTCCCTCCTGTCCCCTTCCCTCCTTTCCTTCCCTCCTTCCTTTGTAGACTCAAGGTTGAAATACACACATACACTCTCACAAGCACACACTTGCACATCACCATTCACATCCTCTGTGCGCGGAGCAGTAGGACAAACACACCGACAGGCAATATTTCACAAATATCAGAGGTGAATTTTTCATTGCATTAAATATTTATCAGCCAGTAACTATCCATTGAGTGCTTAGGTATGCTTAATTTTTTAAGTGTTATTCTTCTGTCCAGAGTTAAAATGATGAGGTTAGCCAAGGATGTAACGGGTGTAGAATGCATATGTGTACAGTGCAGCCCCCTGGAAATGCCTGTCTTCAACTCATCCTATTGAGGTGAGATGGGAAAGGTGTTGCTTGGGTTCAGACACATTCTGACCAACTGTCCGTTTTATTTGGCACCAAGGAAAAGAAAAAGATAGAAGAGGAAGAATTGGCACCTGCAATATAAATTATTTGGTCTTAAGGGCTGATTTCATCCCTAAAGAGGAAAGGAATTAGCCTCAGGCCAGGCTGACTGGGGGAAGATCAAGTTTATTGACACTGCTCATTGGAGAAAGGCCTGGGAAGGACAGGAAGGGTGTGTGGCTCCTCATTTTCCTGGGGCAGCTAAAGCCCCTGCATGCGGCAGTGATAATAAGATGATATACTGTCAGACAATGATGTGTGTGGCTTTCCTCTCCTCCCCCCAGCTATTAAAGCGATATTCAGTGGGAGACACATAGTAATTTGTTGAAAATCACGATTTGCTTCGAAACTCTCACAAAACCCCAAGAGCCCATTATATTAACACAAGTGACAAGAAAATAAATGTTTTTGACAAGGGAGTGTTCCTATCTGGGGAAGATGGTTGCCCTGTCGATGATTATTCAGGGAATCAAACTTATTTAAACACACTGCCTCTGATACTTAATAAATGTTATAGTGTGGCTTTTTGTGGCTAATAAAACTTGGTTTACATTCCACCCTGTGCCTACTCTGATTTGCCTCCCCAGGCTCACTTAAAGTGCATTAAGGAGCAGCAAGCAAGATCAGGACGATTTGCTGCAAAACTTAAATAATTCATTTATGCACCACTGCTTTCAGACTGTGTTTTTACAAAGGCTGTAATGAGACAAGCTGTGAAATGTTTTACATAGGGAAAAAGGCACCCAAGTCGCTGAAAGAATACTCCCTTCCCATGGCTTATTGCCTTGAGGTTCAGGACAAAAACAGCCAGGAAGGCAGTACTGGACTCCAGCTTCTCTTACAGAAACAGTGCTATGTACTCAGTCCCCCACACATACAACATCAGCTAGGTCCCATTTATGCTTTTCAGTTAATAAGAATTAAGGCTTTGTCATATATGAGAAACTTAATATCTTAGTTAACTTGTAGAATTGATATAAGCCCAATCCAATTCCCCAAAGTATATTTTAAGTACAGAATTTCACACAATTATTTTAAAGCTTATCAAAATAAATAACTGCGCAATAAATATCCAGTAACTACTGCAAAATTTAAAAATGACACGGACTTCAATTGTTAGATAATAAAGCATCTGGTAAAGCAATAATACTTGAGTGTGGCACTAATCACAGAACTGATAGACCATCATTGAGACAGCTTGAAAAGTCTAGGAGCAGGTATAGTATATTTGCATCTTCAATAAACAATAGAAGCCCTACTGCAAACCAATGAGAAAAGAATGTTTTATTTAAAAAAAAAAAAGATTCATTAGCTCATTTGATAACTGAATTATATCATAGAATTTATCAATTGAAATGCCAAATTAGAGGTGGTGCCTGTGGCTCAAGAACCTACCACCCCCCATATACAAGGGGTGGCGGGTTCAAGCCCAGCCTCCTGCCAAAACTGCAAAAAAAAAGGAAGGAAATTCTAAATAGGAGAATGACTTAAGTATGGCGAATGAAATCATAAAGCTTCTAAAAACGAAGTAAACATTTGTATGATCTTGGAGAGGGGAAGATCATTCATTCTAGCCATAACAACACAGCACAGTAAGACAAGAGAAATATAGGTAGCATTCATAAAATGATAGATCTTGCAAAGAAAGAACTAAAACTATTATTATTTGTAGGTAACAGCATTGCTTATATGAAATCTCAGAAGAAAAAACTGTTAGAATTAATAACTGAATATGTCAAAGTTGCCAACTATTAAGCAAAAATATAAAATTCAATTATATTTCTGTATATTGGTCATGCACTTTCATCAGAAATAACTTACATATCATATATAATTACAAGAATCTAGGAATAATTTTTTAAAGATGTTTAAGGTCCTTATGAAGAAAACAATTAATTTTTATGGAAAGATGATGAAGAAAACTTAAATGTAGACAAATAACACACTCATAGATAGGAAAAGTGAATATCATAAAATATTGACCCTTCCCAAATTCATGTAGAGATATGATAGAATTATATCAAAATTCTAATAATTATGTGTTGTGTGTATGTGTTTGTATAATTTGACAAGATAATTCTAGAGCAATGGGTCCAAAACAAACAAGGAGTGACGGAATAAAGTAATTTGGGGGGGGGGAACAGGGGACAAACTTAACTTACCAAATGTCAAGCATTATGTAAAACAAAAAGGAGGCAAGAAATAGTCTCACTTGGAGGAGGCAACTTGATATGTGACCGTGCTAAGACTAAGACGAATGAAGAATGCCAGGGATGCTTAATAAATGATAAAGTAACGATTGCTTAGGCATATCAAAAAACTGGATTCCTAATTCTCATAATATAAAGAAATAAGCCAAATATATTAAGGACATAAAAGTGAAAGATAAGATTTAAAACCAGTGGAGGAAACATAGGGGATATCGCTATCATCTTAGGAGAGTTTTTCAAATGAGACAAAAAGGCAAATGATAAAAAAGTAAGACTCCAGTCATCAAAAAAGGAAAAGAAAAAAAACTATAAAAAGAATAAAGGCAAGTACGACCTGGAAGAAGATATTTACTACAGTGTCAAAGGATTATCATCATCTAGGATACAGAAGGCGGTTCTTCCTCCCTGCACCTTTTTAAAAATTTCTTATAGCATAACTATGTATTAATGCAATCATGGGGGTACAGTGTGCTGTTTTCATATACATTTTGAAATACTCTCATCAAACTGGTTAACATAACCTTCATGTCATTCTCTTGGTCATTAAGTGAAGACATTCATACTCTGCTTTTAGAAGGATTCACTTGTACCCTTGTAAG
>CAUYQV010175667.1:0-11356 GCA_963574575.1 Galagoides demidoff
GGGTGCCTGTGGTCCCAGCTACTTGGGAGGTGGAGGCGGGAGACTCGCTTGAGCCCAGGAGTTGGAGATTGCTATGAGCTGTGATGCCATGGCACTCTACCCAGGGGGATAGCTTGAGACTCCGTCTCAAAAAAAAAAAAAAATTTATTTGCTAGTTTTATTGCTGGTACATAGAAATAAAAGTTTGTTTTTATGAATTCAAATAATTTAGCTGTATAGTATTTTTGTCCTGCATAGGTATATTAGTCTGAATTCTCCAGAGAATTAGAACCAATAGTACAGTCATGGCAGTATTTTGAACTGGATGATTATAAAGATATTCCACAAAAAAATCTGTGGTTTTTTAGTAATTATTAGAGAAAGTAGCTCTTAGAGAAAACATACATATTAGAGAAGAAAGTTGAAAATAATGAGTTAATTATCTATCCCAGGATATTAGCAAAAGAACATAAAAAGCAGAAAGAATAATGAAGATATTCATTATTAAAATGATACAGATTTGGATACAACAAATAAAAGCAGAAGCAAAGAAAATATAAAAGAACATGAAAAGAGGATCAAAAAGGCCAACAATTGATTCTTGAAAAGATTAATAAAATTGGTAAACCTCTGAGATACTAATCAGGGAAAGGAGTGAACACACAGATAACAGAAGATAATTCACTACTGACCCTCTATACTTACAAAGTATAGGGGCTATAGTGCACATTTTATGCTAATGTCTTTTTTTAACCCTGATTTGGTTCTGGTGTGGATCCCTTAGGAAATGGTAAAGCCTAAATCTTAGACCATTCGTTTGGCAATGGTTGGTTTAGTGGTGGGCATGTAATCCAGATATAAAGCAGAATTTTATGCTAGAGTTTCAAAATGTAGATGAAATGGTCAACTTCATGCTTTTTTTCCCCCCATGGGAAGATTTTTTAATTACCTTTAATTAACTGTGAAGCTATCAGATTATCTATTATTTTTTGTGTCAGCAGCATGATCTCCTTCTAATGCCATGACATAAAAAGTTAGAACAATACTTTTATTCTTTCTTTCAACAAATATTAACAGACTACCTACTATATGCTAGCACTATTATTTACCATATTTCTTACATACAGCAGACTGGATTATTTTTTAGGATGGATTTCTAGGTTCTAACTTGAGGAAATTTAAGAACAAAAAAGGCTCAGCATAGCTAGGTGATGATAAAAAGGGGTGTAGGCCATGTAAAAGCTGAGTAGTACGTACTTCACAGAACACCTCTCATTTATGAAGGAGTATGGTTTTTCAGAGGCCCTTCTAGCACTGGGATTCATGCCCTAGTACATAGATTTGTACTGCTAGTAGGTTAGTAGGTTTATTAGCTGATACTAGGGTATCCATGATTCTTTTAGAATTGTATAGAATATTTTATGTGTATACGATTTTTGGTGGTAGGGAAGAAAGGGTTCAGTGGCTTTATGTAGATTTTACATAGTCAAAAAAAATTTTAAGAATCAGTACTCTTGTGAATTAAAAAAAGTTTGCAGAGACTAACAAATGTTTTGTTTAATTTTTTGTTTCATATCTGTTTTTGAGTAACCATTCTAGTAAAATATTATTAATTGTATGATGTAAGATTCTCATTGACTTTTCGGTTCCTGTTATGTGGCTGGTACTTCAACTGAGAATTTTTTTTAAAGGTGCAGGAACAAGTACATCCCAATCTCTCAGCTAATGAAGAGTCTCTCTATTACATTGAAGAGTTGATTTTTCAGCTGCTTAATAAATTATGCATGGCCCAACCAAGGACTGTTCAAGATGTGGAGGTAAAAACTATTTTATTTTTTGTATCTAAATCTGTATCATTTTAAATTATTGTGTAAACTTGAAACAATTAAAGCTGAGTGTGATATATATGACCAATTCAGTTTTGACAAAGACATCAAATTAATTCATTGAGGAAAGGAAAGTTCTTTAGCAATAAAAGTATTAGAACTAGATGAATTTATGAGAGAAAAATCTTTGAGACATATTTCGCACCACAGACAAAAATTAATTCAAGATGGATTATAGCCTTAGACATGAAAGCTGAAACTATAGTTTCCAGAAGAAAATGGTGGACAATATCTTCATCACCATAGTGGGCTTTTTCACAAATAAAAGCCTTACATAGACACTTCATAAAAGAAGACATAATGGCCAGAAAGCACATGAAAGAGTGTTCAAGATCCTAAGTTATTAGAGAAATAAAAATTAAAACCATAGTGAAGGCTCGGCGCCTGTGGCTCAATCGGCTAAGGCGCCAGCCACGTACACCTAAGGTGGCGGGTTCAAATCCCCAGCCAGGGCTGCCAAACAACAATGATGGCTGCAACCAAAAAAATGGCTGGGCGTTGTGGTGGGCGCCTGTGGTCCCAGCTACTTGGGAGGTGGAGGCAGGAGACTCACTTGAGCCCAGGAGTTGGAGGTTGCTATAAGCTGTGATGCCACGGCACTCTACCCAGGGGGATAGCTTGAGGCTCCATCTCAAAAAAAAAAAAACCATAGTGAAATACCATTTTATATCCACTAAAAAGCATAAAATTAATGACTGATTACACCAAATGTTGTTGGGAATATGGAGCAACTAGAACTCTTGAACATTGCCATTGAAAGCATGTGTGTGTGTGTGATTTATGTATGTTTTTTTTTAAACAAAAAGCATATTATTTAAGCACTAATTCACACATAATCTTTTAGTTATATATATGTGTGTGTGTGTGTGTGTGTGATTTATGTATGATTTTTTTTTTTTGAGACAGAGTCTCACTCAGTTGCTCTCGGGTAGAGGGCTGTGGTCAATCATAGTTCACAGCAACCTTAGTTCACTTCACCTGGGCTCAAGTGATCCTCTTGTCTCAGCCTCTTGAGTGCTGGTACTACAGATGCCCACCACAATGCTGGCTAATTTTTCTATTTTTAGTAGACATGGGGTCTCACTCTTTCACTCTTGCTCAGTCTTGTCTCAAACTCCTGAGCTCAAGCAATCCACTGTTCTTGACCTCCTAAAGTACTAGGATTACAAGCATGAGCCACCATGCCTGGCTGCTAGTAGAAGTATTAAATGTTATAACCACTTTGAAAAACTGCTTGATAGTTTCTTACAAAGTTAAATATAGATCTAGCCTGTGACTCAGCAATTTTAATCCTAAGTATTTAATTTTAGAGAATGAAAATACATGTTCACAAAGAGATTTACATACATATGTCCAAGCAGTTTAATTCATAATAGCCTGGAAACAGTTCAGATTTCTTTCAGTAAGAAAGTGGGTGAACAAACATGGTAGATTCATAAAATGAAATCTTAACTGATAATAAAATAAAAAATAAACTGTGATCTGTGCATTAACATAGCTATTATTCATAGGCATTATATGTATTAAAAAACAGTCCCCAAAGAGTACACATTGTATGATTTCATTCATACGAAAGTTAGAAACACTAAACCAATGGAGATGGGGATGGAGACCAGGATTATAGAATGTTCTATATTTTGATTGGGGTAATGGTTGCACAAGTATTTTCAAAACTCACCAAATTGTACACTTAAGATCTGTGCATCTTATTACATCTAAAAATATCATCTCAATAAAATATTAGTATAAATATTAAGGATACTTACTTATTGTGTAAAAAATACAGCTAAAAGATTGCGTGTGAATTAGTGCTTAAATGATTATTTTGCCTTGGTTATATGGGAGTATGTTTAGATTTTTAGAAGTATCTGTCAGTACAGCTTTCAGAATTTTCCTTTGCACTACATTTTTTACCTTTCTTTTGAAGATTGCTTTTTTAGGCAACAACTTTAAGTATAAAAGAAAATCTTAATTTGGAGGGATTGAGAATGATTTAACACCAATCCACCTGGGTTTTTTTTTTTTTTTTGTTTGTTTGTTTGTTTGCTTGTTTTTTTGAGAGACAGGGCCTTGCTCTGTCACCAGGCTAGAGTGTAGTGACATGATAACAGCTTATGGCATCCTTGAACTCTTGGGCTCAAGGACTCTTCCTGCCTCAGCCTCTGAAGTAGCTGGGACTAAGCACCACCAATCCTGGCTAATTGTTTAATATTTTTTAGAGATGGATGTCTTGCTATGTTGCTTAGTCTGGTCTAAAACCCCTGGCCTCAAGTAGTCCTCCTCCTCGGCCTCCCAAATTGCTAGAATTACAGATGGGAGCCACTGCGCTGGCTGATTTTTTTTTTTAACCAAAAATGTATTTATTATGGGAATCAGAACATGTTATATTACCATTATCTACTAGCATTAAGAATAAAAAATACATATATATAACTAAAAGATTATGTGTGAATTAGTGCTTAAATAATTGTTTTGCCTTGGTTATGTGGAAGTATTTTTAGATTTTTAGAAACATCTGAGAGTATAGCTTTCAAAATTTTCCTTTGTACTACATTTTTAACCTTTCTTTGGAAGATTGTTTCTTTAAGGCAACAACCTTTAGTATAAAAGAAAATTGGGAGCATTAAGAATAGTGGTAAAGTTGAATTTTGTATGAAATTTTTATTTTTGAACACTTTTGTTAATGCTACAATGATACTGCTGTGGTCTGAACAGGAACGAGTTCAAAAGACCTTTCCTCACCCAATTGATAAGTGGGCTATTGCTGATGCACAGTCTGCCATAGAGAAACGAAAACGAAGAAATCCTCTTTTACTGCCTGTGGACAAAATCCATCCTTCATTGAAGGTAACAAAAGGTTAAATATTAAGGAAGTTCTTATAACAGATAATACTTTATGTAGTATTGGTGTATTTATACAGTGCTAATGTAGCATGGTCTGTGTTAGTAAATACGTGCACTTGTCCATACATATACACAGGTGTGTGTAAAATAAATATACTCTGAAGATACCAGATTGCCTTTCAACTGGTGTTAAAAGTTGGGTTTTTTTTAGGGACTTTTCTATGTTTTATTTATTTATTTATTTATTTGTTGTTTCAGTTTGGCCGGGACTAGGGCCTGAACCTGCCACCCTCACATATGGGACTGGAGCCCTAATCCCTGAGCCACAGGTGCCGCCTGTATTAAAGGTTTTTTGTTTTTTTTTTAATTTTTTAAATTTTATTTATTTATTTTTAATTAATTAATTTTTTTTTTTTTTTTGAGACAGAGTCTCAAGCTGTTGCTCTGGGTAGAGTGCCCTGGCATCATAGCTCATTGCAACCTCCACCTCCCGGGCTCAAGCGATCCTCTTGCCTCAGTTTTTCTATTTTTAGTAGAGACGGGGTCTTGCTTTTGCTCAGGCTGGTCTTGAACCCATAAGCTCAAGTAATCCACCTGCCTTGGCCTCTCAGAGTGCTGGGATCACAGGTGTGAGGCACCGCACCTGCCCTCAAAATCAGTAATAGTGATGGATTGTGGCGTCTTCTAATAACTGCTGCCTCTGGCTGATTTCCAGGTAGTAAGTAGGCAGGGATTCTCAACCTTTTGTTGATTAAGAAAATGTACAAAGTCAAAAGCTACTATGAAATCAGAAGTTTTTCAGTTAATCTGTATTATCATAAGTATTTTATATATGAGGTCTGACAATTAAGTTCAAGAACTTATCTTAGACTAAGAGCTACATATGTCACTGCTGAGTATTACTGTGGTCACCTTCAAAGTACTCCCCTTAGAAAGCTAAGCAGCAATACCAGGGGCTAGTCTACCCTTCAAAGCAATTTTGGAACTTTTTTCCTGGAGTGACCATCAAAGCTATCTTAAAATCAAGTTTGCAAACTTGCTACCATACACTTAAACTGGCAGCACTGTACAAACAACTGAGTAAGGTTTCATAATCGTAATATGTCAGTGTCTCACAACTGTGTATATGTCAACGTGTGGTAGTGTTTTGCAGAATGGCGTTCATTGTTGTTCTTATATGTTTTTGTTTGCTGTATGACAATATCTCTGATGATCATTCCACAAAGAGACTTCCAAAATTGCTTTGAAGGGTGGACTAGGCACTGGCATTGGTGCATAGCTTCCCAAGGGGAGTACTTTAAAGGTGACCATAGTGATATTCAGCAATGGGGTATCTAGCACATTTTCTAGAATAAGTTTGTGAACTTAATTATAACACCTCATACATCGGAAAAGTTGGCCAGGGAATATTTAGTCTATAGAGTATGCTTGATGTACATGGATTTGAAGATTCTTTTATAGCAATCCCAAAAAATACCCCCCGACACATTCTCTGTTCCATAAAATTGCTGTAATTAGGGGGTAAAGATAGCAAGTATTTCTCAGATAAGTTTTGGTTAACATATTAAGAGACTTCAGTGAAGTCCAGCCATAGATTTTTATATTAGAACCAATTTTTCTTGTTTTATAAAAGGCAAAGTTGTTAGATTGGATGTCTCTTTAAAAAAGAAACCTTAGTACTAGGACTAAAGCCTCATTTTCTATCCTTTGGTATCAACAAATTTAGACATTTTGTTTGTTAGAAACTTCTTTATAACAGGGCTGTTAGTAATTTTTTTTTTTTTTTTTTTTAGACAGAGCCTAAAGCTATCGCCCTGGGTAGAGTGCTCTGGCATCACAGCTCACAGCAACCTCAAACTCTTGGGCTTAAGTGATTCTGTTACCTCAGCCTCCCAAGTAGCTGGGATTCCAGGTGCCCACCACAATGCCCGGCTATTTTTTGGTTGTAGTTGTCTGTGTTTGGCTGGCCCGGCCTGGATTCCAACCTGTCAGCTCTAGTGTATGTGGCTGGCGCCTTAGCCACTTGAGCTACAGGTGCTGAGCCGGTTGTTAGTAATTTTTGAGTGGTTAACTGATACTTGATTGACAGTGTCCTTTTTTGCAATTATTTCTTTTTTTCACAGGAAGTTTTAGGGTACAAAGTGGACTACCATGTGTCACTATATATTGTGGCTGTACTAGAGTATATCTCTGCTGATATTTTGAAGTTGGCTGGTAATTATGTTTTTAATATCCGACATTATGAAATATCTCAGCAGGACATTAAAGTGTCAATGTGTGCAGATAAGGTATGTATTAAAAGATTTTTAAACTTAACTTGAATAATAATGACTATCTCATTTTGTCTCATTCTTTTTTAATGCATGATTACATTAGTAATTTTTGTAATTTCTATTGTTGAAAGACAAAAATCCTGGCTTTACAGCGTCCCCATGGTATTTCCAGGTTTTTAAGTATATGGCAGCATGGGGATCACTTTCTTCCACTGAGAATCTTTTACAGGAAAAAACTTCCAAAGTCTTAAACCAGTTTAGGGAAGGTAGTTTTAGTTTTACATTTTATTTTATTATTTTTTATTTGAGACAGAGTCTTACTCTATTGCCCAGGCTTGAGTGCCATGGCATCAGTCTAGCTCACTGCAGCCTCAAATTCTTGGGTTCAAGTGATCCTTCTGCCTCAGCCTCCCGAGTAGCTGGGAACTATCTGATTTTTTTTTTTTTTTTTTTTTTTGGAGACAGAATCTCACTTTGTCACTCTAGATAGAGTGCCATGGTGTCATAGCTCACAGCAACCTCAAACTCTTGGGCTCAGTTGATTTTCTTATCTCAGCCTCCCGAAGTAGCTAGGACTATAGGCACCTGCCATAATGCCCAGCTAGTTTTAGAGACTGGGTCTCTCTCTGGTTCAGTCTGTTCTGGAACTTCTGAGTTCAAGCAATCTACCCACCTTGGCCTCCCAGAGTGCTAGGATTATAGGTGTGAGCCACCATGCCCTGCCTGAGTTTTATATTTTAAAAAGAGAATAGATAAAATTCTTAATACTCTTAAGCCTAAGTAATTTTGAAGAACATAACTTTGGTTTCACAGAATAATTCAGTGGAGCACAGGGAGAGACAAAGAACTTTGCAATATTGAAGTTACTCTGTTCATTCATTCTTTCTTTTTTTTTTTTTTGAGACAAAGAGTCTCACTATGTCACCCTCAGTAAAGTGCTGTGGCATCACAGTTCACAGCAATCTCAAACTCTTGGTCTTAAGCGATTCTCTTGCCTCAGTCTCCCAAGTACCTGGGACTACAGGTGCCTATCACAATGCCTGGCTATTTTTTGTTGCAGTTGTCACTGTTGTTTAGCTGGCCTCAGCCAGTTTTGAACCTGCCAGCCTCCAGTGTATATGGCTAGTGCTTAACTACTGTGCTGCGGGCACCCAGCCTGAAGTTACTCTGTTCTGAAAATTTTTGTTTACATATTTGTATTCCTTCCTGGCTATAAACTACTTGAGGGAATAAGTTGAGTCTCTTCATTTGTCTTTCTCTTTTTCTTCACCTCTACTTTCCTTCCTTTGTTCTCCTTCCTTTTTCAATCAACATTTGTGAAGTACACCATGTGTGCCAGGTGTTATCTTGAGCATGATAAAGTCATAGGACTAAATAAGATAGCAGTTCTTGTGGTAGAATGAATTTATTTTAGTGCAGAATAAAAAATCTTAAACAAATAATTGCAGAACAGTGTGATTAAAAATATTATACTAGTAAGCCCAAGTTGCGATGGAGAAAGTATTCAACTCTAGTGTGTGTAAGGCCAAAAAGACTTTAAAGAGAAGATGCCTAACCCAACTAGGGCCACTAAAGGTGAATGACTTCTAGGAACTGGCACACGCCAGTGGTTCTTAGCCTTAACTGCACATCAGAATTACCAGAAAGCTTTTAAAGAATACTGATGACTGTGTCTCACCACTGGAGATTTAATTGGCCTGGATTTGACCACTAAGCCTCAGTATTTTTTGAAAGCATTCCAGGTGATTCTGATGTGCTGTTACAATGGCTGAGATCCATTATACTATGCCATAATTTCAAAAATGATTTTCTACTTAAATTTCATGGTAGGAATTTCTTATCATTTCTATTTTGACTTCTAAAATGATTACTTTTTTTACTTTGAAAGTATCTTAGACTCATACAAAGGTTGAAAGCACAATAAGAAATATTTCTTTGGGGTGGTACCTGTGGCTTGAAGGAGTAAGGCGTGGCCAGGTTTGAACCCACCACCCTTGGTATATGGGGCTGGTGCCCTACTCACTGAGACACAGGCGCCACCCTTATCTTTTTTTTTTTTTTAACTATTCTAAAATGTATGGCCACCCTCTTCCTGTTTGCTTTTGATTTCCAATTGGTTCTTGCCTATTGGTTGAGTTAAGACCTGGATAGCAGCCTTTACTATTTCTGAAAGAAGAAATGGTCACTATACATTTGTGGGTATTTGAGTTTAGTGGTCAGTGTAGTACATATGCATTAGAAAGCATCACTCTGCCCTGTCATGCGCCTCTTTACTAGTGTCATTTCAGTTTTCTCCTTTTAACTGCCATCCTTATAATACGTCCAAGAACTATCATGTTTAATACCTACTGTTTGCCAGACATAGTAGTATATATTTCATGTAGATCACCTCATTGAATTCTTTTATCAGTTATATTTTACATAAACGGAATCGAACTTTAAAAGAATAAATAACTTATCCATGATTATAGTCAAGTAGGTAGCTGAACTGGGATTTTTAGATTAGATTATTATTTTCCAAAAGTATGATCTTTTTTACTATTATATATGTGTGTGTATATTTGTACTATATATATTATACACACATAGGTACACATACATATATTTCACCATTAGGTCTTATTTCCAGAAATGTTTGTTGCCATATTAAGTTTTATTTGAACATTGCCTGCCTTCAGTTTTTTTCTTTTATTCTAAATTGTCTTACATAAATTTGCTGACAATACACATAACTCTAATAATGTTTGATTTCAAGTACTTTGAGGCAGTTTTATAAAAGTAAGGACAACAAATTTGTATGTTACTGATTTGTGTTTCTCAGGTTTTGATGGACATGTTTGATCAGGATGACATAGGTTTGGTTTCTCTCTGTGAGGATGAACCTAGTTCTTCAGGTGAATTAAACTACTATGACCTTGTCAGAACTGAAATTGCAGAAGAAAGACAGTATCTGCGGGAACTGAATATGATCATAAAAGTGTTTCGAGAAGCCTTCCTTTCTGACAGAAAACTGTTTAGACCTTCTGTAAGTACCTTTTTGGATTTGAAATTCTGTGTGCCCAAAAAGACAAACAGCAGCTTAAAATCATGAATAGAAACTTTATATACTTTATGAATATATAAAAAATATTTATGGGTTTTAAAAACATGTGAAAATACTATTGACCAGGCATGGTGGCTCATGCCTGTAATCCTAGCACTCTGGGAGGCTGAGGTGGGAGATCCTGATCTCAGGAGGTCCTGACCAGCTTAAATAAAATGATACCCTGCCTCTACCTAAGAAAAAATAGAAAAATTAGCTGGGCATTGTGGCGAGCGCTTGTAGTCCAGCAAATTGGGAGGGTGAGGCAGGAGGATCACTTAAATCCATAAGTTTGAAGTTGCGGTGAGCTAGACCGCCATGGCACTGTAGCCTGGGCAACAGAGTGGCCAAAAAAAACGTGAATTGTTATACTAATGTAATAAGCGCAGTGATAATGAAAATTAGGTACAAAATTAGAAAGGGGGGTTTACCACATTGTATCTGGATTAGGAATTCTCTTTATTCTGATTCCAGCTCTTGTGATTAACCAGTTCTGTAAAACATTGATTAAAAATAACCTCAATCAAGTCTTATTTACATTTTATCCAGTTCTAAAACACTCAACTGTCAGAATTCTTTATGTAAAGAGTTGCTTAAAATTATCCACAATATCAGGTTTTAGAGTTATTTAATAAAACTATTTAGAATTTATATTTTCCAGTGTTTTTAGTGTTTGTAACTCCCCAAATTTTTAAATTTCTCTTCCTTTTCATTGTCACTGTGTCTTGAAATACATTAGTGTGAGATTGGGTGAAAATCTCACTTAATACTTAGTAATTTTTAAGCACAGTTCTTGATTTCATATATCTTAATCATTCTTTTTCTTTTTTCAGGACATTGAAAAGATTTTTAGTAACATTTCAGATATACATGAATTGACTGTGAAACTTTTAGGCTTGATTGAAGACACAGTTGAAATGACTGATGAAAGCAGTCCTCATCCCTTAGCTGGCAGCTGTTTTGAAGATCTGGCAGAAGTACGTGTATAAAACTACTTTATACTGTGTTAAGTTGTTCAGTAAGGTATTTTTTGTGAAAACCAGATGACACTGCTGGCTGCTATAAAAAATACTTAAGGCTTGGCGCCTGTGGCTCAATCGGCTAAGGCGCCAGCGACATACACCTAAGGTGGTGGGTTCGAATCCCCAGCCCGGGCCCGCCAAACAACAATGACAGCTGCAACCAAAAAATGGCCGGGCGTTGTGGCGGGCACCTGTGGTCCCAGCTGCTTGGGAGGCGGAGGCAGGAGACTCGCTTGAGCCCAGGAGTTGGAGGTTGCTATGAGCTGTGAT
>CAUYQV010175669.1:0-13051 GCA_963574575.1 Galagoides demidoff
TCTCACTGAACAAAGATAACAATGCTTTTATATTCATTCCTAATAGCTATCACACTAACCGAGATAAACAAAATACTGACCTATATACTGTTGAGAAATATCACAATTGTACTTCTGACTCTACCTGTATCACTAGGTATAATATTAAATACATTTCTAAAGATAGGAAAACAGAGGTAAATTTTACCAGTGAAATTTAATTACTCTGAAATATTTAAAAAAGATTAAGATTAAGCAGTCATGAAGTCAAGAGAACAAAGATTTTTTTCATTCATAAACATTTTAAAATTTTCTAAAATGAAAAAATCTGTAATTCTTTGATTAGGTTATTCTATTTCTTAAATCAAAGTAGGATAAGAATTTTGAAAATAAACTGTAACATATTCTTAAAAATTGGTTATTTCAGTCACAGTGAGAGGAAACCAAGAATTAATAGACACCACACTAGATTACAGCTTATGTACTAAAAATGATAGAAGTTCTTAAAAATATTGTTTATTCTGTTGGTTATTTTATATAATACTACATCACATACATTTCTTTTTTTTTTAATTATATTTACAAGTGAACTGAATCCCATAGAATTTGGTTTACTTGATATGGGCTAATATATAGAAACACCAGAATTAAAATTAAAATCTAAATTGTGTTTGTGTGTGTTTATACCAAAGGCAAAACTGAAATAATCTTGATAGTGGTCTCTGACATCTAAAAAATGAGAATTCAGTGAATCAACCCTAGTTCCCTTGAAAACACAACTTGTTTCATGATTCACTAACATAGCTTATTGTGTTTAGTAAATAGTAGAAGAAAAATATATATCATTAAATTGAGACACATAGATGCTTTGTACTTTATGAATTTATTTTTACTAAATGATCCAAAGTAGAACGTAAGTTTTGTCTTTTATTTTGTTTTTATTTGACATATGATAATTCTACATATTTATGGGGTACAGTGTGATGTTTCCATACAAATATACATTGTGTAATTATCAAATCATGGTAATGAGCATAATCACTTTAAACACTTGTCATTTCTTACTGATTAGCATATTGCAAATCATCTCTTCTAGCTATTTTGAAATACGCAACATGTTATTGTTAACTAATCACTCTACTATGAAGTAGAACACTGGAACTTACTTCAGGTGATATATTTAATGCGAAAATTAATTTTAGAAAATAAACACAGCCATATGAATATATTAATCATATTACACTGCTAGTGTATGGAGAGACAGGATTTGAACTCAAGTTACTCTAGATACAAAATATCTACTTGGAGTTTATGCTGTTTATGACAGTTTTTCCTTAACTCTGTTGAATAAGGGACATGCTAGGGAAGGTCATTCTTTAGTGAGCACAATAATATAGAAAGGTTGTTGAAAAGTTTTCCTTTATCTTCTTAGTCAATGTCAGAGGGAATTGGGTTATGAGGATGTGGCAGGGGTGTTGAAGATGGCAAGAAAATTATGCTTAAAATAGCACAGATGAGTTCAGGTGTACGACATGCACCCAGGGCAAGGAAGAGGTGCTGCAGGGAAGTGGCCAAGTATGCAAGAAGGTTTAAGTACTCTGTCAGCACAGAGTCATGTGGACTTGACATGCCATAGTATTGAAATATAGATGAACAGGATATTGAAGACGTGTAGAGAACTTATAGATGAGAGACCCATAGTCTGTGACATTGAAAAACGAGACAGTGCCAGTGCCATATTCTAAGAAAACACCAGTACAATTAAGAGGGACAGTCAGGTAGAGGGTCAAAGGACCAAAAGAGCAAGAATCCTTAAAAGCAATATATTGAGATTTATCTTTTAACCCTATAACACAGTAGCCGTTTCTAAGTCAATAACGTACATTTGCTGTGTTGCGAACCTTCTCATTGAATGGGAAACCTTGTTTAACATATACACCCCGTATCCAAGAACATTTATTTGTTACATCTACTCCTGGTAACTTTCCCCTGATGTGAAATATGGAGAGCCCAGGATACCATAATTGTCTTTCATCAATTCTTTAGAGTCCCACAATATTCTGTAGGGATGTCACTACTCTCCTATTTGAATTGCTCACTGGAGATGATATGAGTGGGTTGTTATGTTTATTCCCAGCTGGGGCTGGGTTTGAACCACCACCTCCGGGATATAGGACATGTATCCTACTCGTCTGCCAAAATGATGGCGTGCAAGGCATTGGGTCGTGATCGTTGTGACTTCTTCAATAAGTGGCAGTGGGATTCTTTCAGCTCTGCACTGACAGACATTTCTCCTACAGATTGGAGAAAAAAAGAGGAGACTATGGTAGAACAATGAACTTGTGAATGAAAGGATGAACTAGGTACCTGGCCATTCCCCATTGAATATGACCATATCACCAGTGAACATCAGTCCTCACTTATCTCCTCTATCCACACCTAAAAACTGTACACTCTCCCCCATTTATCCCATGTCACCCCTAGAATTCCACAGCCACACACTTGATCTAGCTCTACTTACGTTTAAGCATTTTCAGCAATGGTTTCAGATTCGGCACTTGAAGTACTTTCTTTTGTTCCTTGGGAAAAGTTTTTGGCTTCTTCAAGGTCAGAGTTTCATACCTAGATATGAAAAAAATGGACCTCCATAGCTCTAATCTTGTGTCCTTTGAACATCACTGACTTTGTATCATTTCAACCCACTAATGCAATTGAATTCTCTACCCTGTAGAACCTGAGAAGGGAGAGTAGCAACTCTTGACCCTGGAGCCAGATGAAATGTGCTCATGTCCACCTTTCCACTTATTCTCTGGGTGATCATGGAAATGTCTTAACCTCCTCAGAGGCACAGTTTCTTCCTTCTAAAATGAAATAATTAACCTTTCCATCTATATCTCCTTGAAATCATAGAAAATCATGAAGCGGATTTAAAAACAAAACAATATTTTAGTGGCTTAAAAAAATTAAAATGTAAAAAATTTGTTGCTATGGATGTGAGGTTGCAGAACCTGGTACCTGGGTTTTTGGGACATATTGAGTGTGGAAATCCTATCTGGAGAGACCCAGGATCTTTATTGCCCATTTCCAGTAGGATGTTCCATAGACAGCATTTAAGGTTTCAGGTTCTATGGGAAAAATTACAAACACTCATCAAAAAAGATATTGTGAGCACCAAATTAAAACAAGTCTGAATTTCATGTGTTTGAAAAAGCTTGATACTACCAAGTGGGTGGACAATTTTAGACATAAGGATCCCGCTTTTCCATACTCTTCTGAAGTGGATGGATCCAATGGATCCATTGTTTACACCAAAACCAAAATACTGTTTTTAGGAATTTACATCTGTTTTTTAAAATCTAAATAGAATGACAAAAAAGAGCCTGGTCTCTCTTTTTCCTAGGAGAAAACTATAAATATACAGGAATTATCCCAATATGCAAATCTGGGTACATGGTAGACAGAAAAGATACATCTCTTCCACAGTAGGTCAAGCACCTATTAAATAGAGTACTAGAGTAAGATATAGGTATAAAAGGTGATATAACACCTTATCCCTAATACCACTACTGATGCAAAGTCTGTGTCTCCCACCACCTAAGTATCCTAACACAGAATCTGGTCTATTCTCAACAGTTACAAAACACTCAAACCCAGATTTGTGGCCAGATATCTAAGATAACACTATAAATAAAATTTCCTCCCTGGGAGATCTATTCTATTGAACAGACAATTCTAAAGATTACAAGTTTATTCTCACAGCACAAAAGGACCATCCCTGGTCTCCCACACATACCTTTTTATCATGCCATTCACATCCTAGGAAGAAAAGAGAAAATATAAATTAAGAAATAATAGAATCTCCTCACTTAAAAAGCTTTATCACATTTCCATCAGTGCCTGGTATGCTAAGAATGGAGAAGGTTATAGATGTAAAAGTAAAAATAGAACTCAGGCCAATCATCCAGAAGACTCATGAGAAGTGGTCAAGTTCCCTAAAAAGTAGACACAACTTTCAACCATCAGAGAGATGTTTCTAACATGTGAAAATGGGACAAGTTTTTAAGAGAAAGAAGATGGCCACAATTTTTATTTTTATCCAAATGTACATGACTCCCCATGAGATGATTTTAATAATTCATGTTTTTTTGATTTATTCAACAGATGTGTAAACTGATTCACTATTATTTGCCGGTCATTGTACTTGGTTTTGGAGACTCCAAAGATGGATTAATAATAGTTCTAAAGAAGCTTACATTCTTTTTTGCAAAGAGTACTATAAAAGCAAACAAGTATACTAAAAACGTATAGATTTTTCTCTGGCCACTTTTTAAAATTCTATACATTAACTATTATTGACCTCATCCAGTCTCTCAAATTCAATACTCCCATATATGCAGTTGATTTCCAACTCTCTGTTTTTACTCAAATTTGTCACTTAAATGCAGTTTAATATATTCAATAGTGAAAGAGCTACTATGACAACACAGGAATTTCAGATATTAATTTTTTTTGGCATTTAACCACAAACATTTATTGAGCATGGTAGGTGCTAAAAAATAAAGTAGTGAGCAAAACACAGGAATAGTGTGTTTCTGCCCTCAGAGAGCTTTTAATCCAATGGTGTGATGTAACATACAGTCAGTTACACTTAGAAGTGATATGAAGAAAAAGTCCTCTTAGAGAGCATAAAGAGAGACTGTAATAGTAAGGTCTGCAGGCCAAAGAGAGTCCTGTGGAGTCTCTCCTCCTGTCAAGGAGAGAAGCTGGGGGGCATGAAGGTGTGTTCACTCCCAGGCCAGAGGTACAAGATGGTCAACTGGAGCCAGCCTCTGACAGAAGCTCCCATCCAGAGGGAAGGATAATTTTCAGAAAGTACCCAATTAAGCTGAAGACTGGGAGCTGAGCCAAGAGAGAATAGCAGTCATTGTAGGTCACCTCTGCTGAAGCAAGCTGTGACTCCAAGAAAGCAAACTTTAGCTAAGACTTCACCAGAGTTACTGATACACTAGGATCAGACAAGAATCAGCTAAATATAAGAGAGACACCTAACCCCACCACACCAAACAAGTTTCCTCAGCCTCAGAATGTAAAACTGTATGGGTCCTTTGCAAAGCTATGGGGGAAAAAGCTGCAGTCATCAGTCCCAGATGCTTGACAAAGGGCTGGTTAACCACATCTCCAGGAACTCAATCAATTTCACCTTAACTGCCCATCTAGCCAACAGTGAAAAATAATCATAAGGCAGAATCAGCAGAAAAACTCTGGCAAAATGAATAATCAGAGTAGATCAACTCCCCCAAGGAATGATATGGCAGACACAACACAAGATCACATTCATAAAAAAATGGCTGAGATGTCAGAAATGGAGTTCAGAATCTGGATAGCAAATAAGATCAACAGAATGGATGTAAAGTGGAATTAGAATTTCACAGAGTAATTCAAAAGATTTCTTAAGAATTCAATGAATTCAAAGACAAAATCACCAAAGTTTTTGACATATTGAGGCAAGAACTTGCAGCCCTTAAAGATTCAAGAAATACAGTAGAATCCTTCAGTAACACAATGGAGCAGGCAGAAGAAAGGATCCCTAACTTTGAAGACAAAGCTTCTGCATGCTCTCAAATGCTCAAAGAGGAAAAAAAGTGGAGAACAAAAATGGTTATTTCTCTCAGAGAGCACTGGGATAATTTGAAGAGATCTAATATTTGCCTTACAGGAATACCTGAATGTGAAGAGGTTACTGTAAAGGATACAGATGCTTTACTTCATGAAATAATCAAAGAGATTTTTTTCTAGACATGCCAAGAGATTCTGAAATTCAGACAGTAGACAGTTTCAGAACACCAACACAACTCAACTCAAATAAAAATTCTCATACACACATTATAATTAGCTTTGCCAAAGTTAATATTAAGGATAAAATCCTGCAACCTGCAAGATGTAAGAAAACCATAACCTACAACATTAGAATGACAGCAGATCTCTCTGCTGAAACCTTTCGAGCTAGAAGAGGGTGGTCACTGACCTTTAATCTCCTGAAACAAAATAACTTTCAACCCAGAATCCTGTATCCAGCTAAACCAAGTTTCATTTATGATAGAGGAAATTAAATACTTTAATGACATTCACATATTGAAGAAATTTGCCATAACTAAACCAGCTCTCCAGGATATTCTCAGACCTATCCTCCATAATGACCAGCACAATCCTCCACCACCAAAGTAAACTCACTCAGAAATTTTTGATCAGATTCCAGCTTCCACAGTGGTGAAAGGATTAAAAATTTTCACTGGACCTTTGAAAAACTCGATACCCAAATTACTATCTTGCTTATCAATGCTTTCAATTAATGCTAATGGCTTAAATTGCCCTCTAAAGAGACACAGGTTGGCTGACTGGATACGAAAACTCAGGCCAGACATCTGCTGAATTCAAGAATCTCACCTTATCTTAAAAGATAAACATAGACTCAGGGTGAAGGGATGGTCATTTATACTTCAGGCAAATGGGAATCAGAAAAATGCAGCTGTTGCAATCTTATTCGCAGATACAATAAGCTTTAAGCCAACAAAAGTAAAGAAAGATAAGGATGGTCACATCATATTTGTTAAGGGCAACATTCAACATGATGAGATTTCAATTATCAACATTTATGCAACCAACCAGAATGTGCCTCAATCTATAAGAGAGACTCTGACATACATAAGCAACTTGATTTACTCCAGCACCATAATGGTTGGAGATTTTAACACTCCTTTGGCAGTGTTGAATAGATCATCCAAAAAGAAGCTAAGCAAACAAATTTTAGACTTGAACTTAACCATTCAACATTTGCATCTAACAGGGCATAGAAATGATTAAGAAAATGAAATTTCTAAATATCTGAAGTAAAATAACCAAAATGAAATGTGTACCAGAAGAGCTCAATAACACTTAAGATGGCAGACATAAAGACCACTGAACCTGAACTGGAACCAACAGAAATTTCCTAACCTAAGTGAATAAAGGGGAAAATGATTGTAAAAAGAGAAATCACCCCACAGACATGTGAGATGACACAAAATGTACCAAAATACATACAAAAGTTCTTCCAGAAGGAAAGAAGTCAGAGGAAAAGAGAATAAAATTAAAAAATAATTTGGGAAAAATTTTTAAAATTTTTAAAAATATTAAGGTACTCATTGCTGTTCAGTGAACATCAAATTAAATAAATAAAGTGAGATCCACACATAAACACATCATAGACAAACTTCTGAAGGCTACAATCAAAGAGAAACTTTTAGAAAGCATCAAGAAATAAATCAATCATCACAGAAGAAATGCTTTAAAAATGATTAATAGTTGATTCCTCATCTGAAAAAGAAAAAAGAAACTGTAGGGCAGCACCTGTGGCTTACTGACTAGGGCACTGTTCCCATATAATGAGGATGGTAGGTTCAATTCAGTCCCAGATGTAGTGCAAGAAAATAATAGCCAGGCATTGTGGTGGGCACCTGTAATCCCAGCTACTTGGGAGGCTGAGACAAGAGAATCACCTAAGCCCAAAGGCTAGAGGTTGCTGTGAGCTGTGACTCCACAGCACTCTACTGAGGGTGACAAAATAAGACTCTTTTAAGTAAATAAATAAAGAAAAAGAAAAAGAAAACTGTAAATCTGGAATTCTATTTTTTAAAGATGTCACCACAAAAATATTTTTTAAAGATGTTATCACATGTTTAAAAAACATGTTACCACATAAAGACTGATAGAGTTTGTTGCTGGCAGATAACAAAAATATTTATTATAAAGGAATATTTTTTAAAGACAGAATCTGGAAATTCTGGGAAGATGGCCAAGTGGTAGCAACCCTTGCCAGAGGTTCCTGAGCAAAGGAAGCAAAACTAGATGGAATCAGACTCTATGAAGCCAAAGATGAGGAGCTAATTCAAGAAAGAAGTTCAGCAAGAAGTTTGGCAAGCTGGAACTCCAAGGAAGAGCATTCAAGAAAATGAATTATAGATACAAAGCCTATTGACTAGAGGACGGGAAGCCCCTCCCCCAAGCAGGAGGCCTGCCACAGGCTATCTGCAAAGGAGCAGGGAACAAAAGACCTCTCATTTTACCTCACTGGAGAGAGCTGCTAACCTCCAGGTCTCTTTTTCCAGGGAGGTCCCACTTATGAACCTAGACACAACCCCACCAGGCATAAAATTGAACACATATTTTTCCTCTCAAGTCCAAACTCCCAGTCCACCCTTTCCCCCTTGGATGGTGATGTGAAGCTCTGTCTCCTGCAAAGCACAGAGTGTTTGGTTTTGTCCTGAGAGACCTGGGCATAGTGTGGACCACCACCCATCAGGACGAAATCTGCAACTAATGGAGAAGAAAGAGTGTGTGGGAAGAAAGGGATACTCTGTGGGAGGAGGAGCAGTCCCCTGGTTATGACGATGCCTGGCTAGTGGTAGTGTTGACCCTTGGTTTGGGCTGTGTTTGGCAGGACGGGGTGCAGAACCCCCAGCCCTGACAGCATCCACAGCAGGAGAGTGGTTGCCCCATGTGGACTGAGTTTGGCAGACAGGGCTGGTCCCTGCTGGACCTGAGAACAGAGGCTTTATGGGCATGGATTGTGACCTGAAAACAAAAGCGTGGTTTCCTGATTCCAACGGACATCTTGAGCAATGGCTTACAGGGTATGAGCCAAGCCCTAAGAGCGAGAGTGTAGTATACTGCCTCCAGTGGGGCTGGTGAGCAGAGGCTTACCAGGTAAGGACTGAGACTTGTGGGCGGAGTGTGTTGCCCTGACTTTAACAAAGTCTAGGAACAGAGGCTTGCTTGCCAGGCAGTGGACTGAGACTGACTCCAACTGCTTTGGCAGACACTACTCCAGACCCTACTCCAGAGGCTTGCTGTGTGTGCACTGAGATAGGTGGGTGGGGGTGTTACCCGGGCTCCAGCTGGGCCTGTGAGCAGAGAAGCAAAAAATAGTGTGGACTGAGTCTGGTAGGCGGGAGTGTGGATCCCTGGCTCCAGTTGTGCTTTGAATCACTTTGCTTTGAAATATCCTTGAATCTCTCTCTGTTGGACAGGGTTTGCACTGCCAGAGACAATTTGGTTGGAACCCATGTCTGGGGCTGCCTACTCTGGGACATTATGAGGTTGCAAAAGAACTGAAGGTCGGGGCTGGGCGCTGTAGCTATTTGTATCTCTTCACAGTCAAGATTTAAATCTAATAGGTTTGTTTCTTAGGATAGGTTAGAGGTTGGCAGATATGAAAACAGAGCTAGTCTCTACTACCTCACCAAGTATGTCCTCAGAGTCTCCAGTCAAAACTCTGAAAGGGGCCTTTGTAAGGTTGTAGAAGATAAGCCACAATTACAAGCCTAGAGCTTTGATAAGGGGCTATCTCTACTACCTGGGCACCCCAATTCAATCATCCTACCACTTCTAATAACCAAACAGTAGAAAATAAACATGGTGCAGACCCAACAGAAGAACTCTGGCAACATGAATAACCAGAGTAGATCAATCTCCCCAGGAAATGACAAAGGAGATACAACTGAAGATGCCATGCATAAACAAATGGCAGCAATGTCAGAAACTGAATTTAGAATATGGATTACAAATGAGATAAATAGAATGGAAGAAAAGATGAAAATTGAATTCCAAAGAGTATTTGTAAAGTTGTCTCAAGAAATTAATGAATTCAAAGCCCAAGTCACCATAGATATGGACATAATGAGAAAAGAGATAGCAGAGCTCAAGGAAATGAAAAAGTTAGTTGAAGAGCTCCAAAATATAGTAGAATCCCTCACTAGTAGTGTTGACCAGGAAGAATAAAGGATCTCTGAAACTGAGGACAAAGCTTTTGAATGTTCCCAAACACTCAACAAGGTAGACAAATGGAGAGCAAAAACTGATAATTCCCTGAGACTTGTGGGATCACTTCAAAAGATCAAACATTCATCTTATAGGAATTCAGGAAAGAGAAGAGGATGGTCCTAAAAGTACAGATGCTCTACTCCAAAAGACTTTGGAGGAGAATTTCCCAAACATTGCAAGAAATTCAGAACTTTAGATAGCAGACAGTTTCAGAACCCCAGTAAGACTCAATCCAAATAAAGCTTCTTCTAGACACATTGTGATTAACTTTGTCAAAGTTAAGATGAAGGAGAAAATTCTGCAAGCAGCCAGATGTAAGAAAAGCATCACCTACAAAGGGAGAAATTTCAGAATAACTGCAGATCTCTCAGCTGAAACGTTTCAAGCCAGAAGAAGATGGTCATCAACCTTCAATCTCTTAAAACAAAACAACTGCCAGCCCAAATTCTCTATCCAGCTAAACTGAATTTCATTTGTGATGAAGAAATCAGATACTTAATGACATAGACATGTCGAAGAATTTTTCCATAATTAAACCAGCTCTCCTGGATATTCTCAGATCCACCCTCCACAATGACCAGTGCAATGCTCTACCTTCAAAGTAAATTCACCCAGAAATTTTTTGAACAAAACCCAAATTCCACAGTGGTAAAAGGATTAAAAATGTCAACTGGACATCTAAAAATCATGACACCCCCCCAAACAACCAGACTTATAAGTTCTCTCAATTAATGTAAACGGTTTAAATTGTCCTCTAAAGAGGCACAGGCTGGCTGACTGGATACATAAACTCAGACCAGATTTCTGCTGTATACAAGAATCTCACATTACCTTTAAGGATAAAAATAGACTCAGGGTGAGGGGATGGTCTTGTATAATACAGGCAAATGGAAACCAGAATAAAGCAGGGTTGCAATTTTAGTAGCAGATACAATTGGCTTTAAACCAACAAAGATAAAAAAAAAAAGATAAGGAAGGTCACTACTTATTTGTCAAGGGAAATACTCAACATGAAGAGATTTCAATAATGAACATTTATGCACCCTACCAGAATCCTCCTCAGTTCATAAAGCAGACCCTAATGGATATGAACAACTTGATATCTTCCTGTACTATAATAGTAGGAGATTTTAACACCCTTTTGACACTTTTGGATAGATTCTCCAGGAAGAAACTAAACAAAGAATATTAGACTTAAACCTGACCCTAGAACAAATGGACTTTAGAGACCTCTACAGAGCATTTCACCCTAATAAAACTGAATATACATTCTTATCATCAGCCCATGGGTCATACTCCAAAATAGACCATATTCTAGGACACAAGTCTAACCTCAGCAAATTTAAAAGCATACAAATTACTCCTTGTATCTTCTCAGACCACCATGGAATAAAAGTTGAACTCAACAGCAATGGAAATCTCCATAGTCAAACAAAGTCATGGAAGCTAAATAATCTTAGGCTGACTGATAGCTGGGTCAAAGACGAGATTAAGAAGGAAATCACCAAATTTTTGGAATTAAATGAAAACGAAGACACAAATTATCAAAACCTGTGGGATACTGCAACAGCAGTCCTAAGAGTGAAATTTATAGCATTGGAAGCCTTCATCAAGAAAACAGAAAGAGAAGAGAAGAAGCCAACAACTTAATGAATTATCTCAGGCAACTGGAAAACACAGAACATTCCAACCCCAAAGCCAGCAGAAGAAAAGAAATAACCAGAATTCGGGTAAAATTAAATGAATTTCAAAAAAAAAAAAGGGAACATGCAGAAAATCAACAAAACAAAAAGTTGATTTTTTGAAAAAAAATTAATAAAATTGATAAACCTTAGGCCAACCTAACCAGAAATAGAAAAGTAAAATCTCTAATATTGTCTATCAGAAACGATAAAGGAGAATTAACAACAGACATTTCAGAAATTCAAAAATTCTTCAATGATTACTACAAAATATTTATTCCCAGAAATATGAAAATCTGAAAGAAATGGGTCAATTATTGGAAGCATGCCACCTTCCTAAACTCAACGAGCAATAATTCGAAATCTTAAACAGACCTATGTCAACCACTGAAATAGCATCATCAATATGGAATCACCCTGATACCAAAACCAGGAAAGGATCCAATAAAGAAAGAAAATTACAGACCAATATCATTAATGAATATTGATACAAAAATATTCAATAAGACCTTAGCAAACAGGATTTAACAACACATCAAAAAAATCATACACCATGATCAAGTTGGTTTAAAACCATATGATTCTCTCAATTGATGCAGAAAAAGCCTTTGATAATATCCAGCATCCCTTCATGATCAGAATTCTTAAGAAAATAGGCATAGAAGGGACATTTCTTAAACTGATAGAGGCCATTTACAGCAAACCTACAGCTAATATCATATTGAAAACAAACTCAGATCAGGAACCAGGCAAGGATGCCCACTGTCTCCACTGCTATTTAACATAGTAATGGAAGTCTTAGCTATGGCAATCAGGCAAGAGAAGGCAATTACGGGCATCCAAATAGGATCAGAGGAGATCAAACTCTCACTTTTCACTGATGACATGATCCTATACCTGGAAAATCCCAGGGACTCAACTTGGAAACTCTTAAAAGTGATCAAGGAATACAGTGGCATTTCAGGATACAAATCAATACTTACAAGTCAGTAGCTTTTATATATGCCAACAATAGTCAAGCTGGAAAAACAATCAAGGACTCTGTTCCTTTTACAATAATGTCAAAGAATATGAAATTACTGGGAATTTACCTAATAAAGGATGTGAAAGATCTCTATAAGGAGAACTATGAAACCCTGAGAAAAGAAATAGCTGAAGATGTTAACAAATGGAAAAACATATGATGTTCATGGCTGGGAGGAATCAACATTTTTTAAATGTCCATACTACCCAAAGCAATCTACAGATTTAATGCAATCCCATTAAAGCATCATTGTCATATTTCAAAGAACTTGAAAAAATAGTACTTCATTTCATATGGAATCAGAAAAAACCTTGAATAGCAAATACATTACTCAGAAATAAGACCAAATCAGGAGGTATCACATTACCAGTCTTCAGGCTATACTATAAATCTATAGTGATCAAAACAGCATTGTACTGGCACAAAAACAGAGTGACAGATTTATGGAACAGAATAGAAAACCAAGAGAAGAACCCAGCTACTTATCATCATTTGAACTTTGACAAGC
>CAUYQV010175671.1:0-13701 GCA_963574575.1 Galagoides demidoff
GTTCTCAACCTGTGGGTCATGACCCCTTTGGGAGTTGAACAACCCTTTCACAGGGGTCACCTAAATACATCCTGCATATCAGATATTTACAGTAGCAAAATTACAGTTATAAAGTAGCAACAAAAATAATTTTATGGTTGGAGATCACCATAACATGAGGAACTGAATTAAAGGGTCACAGCATTAGGAAGTTTGAGAACCACTCCTCTAAAGAGAAATTAAACAGAGATACAAGGGATATAAACATGACCCTAGCATAAATGAGCTTAATAGACATATATAGAAAAAAAGTCCCCAAACTAAGGAACATATATTCTCCTTATAAACCCATAGAACACACTCAAAATAGATCACATCCTAGGACACAAATCAAACCTCACCAAAATCAAAAGAATTGAAATTATACCATATTATCTTCTCAGACCACAAGGCAATAAAGGTGGAAAACAACTACAATAAAATTTTTCATCCTCCTATAAAAGCATGTAAATAAAACAACCTTAGTCTAAATGGTACTTGGGTCAAGAAGGAGATAATGGATGAAATTGTTCTTCAGCTTAGAACATCAAGGTACAAGTTACCAAAACTAGTGAGACACTGAAAAAGGAAATTTAAGATGAAATGTATCACATTAAATGCCTACATAAGAAAAACAGAAAGAGATCACTTAAACAACCTAATGAATCATCTTAAGGAAATGAAAAAGTAAGGGTAATATATACCAAACCTAGTAGAAAAAAATAACCAAAATTAAATCATAAATAAATGAATTTGAAAACAAAAGAATCATTCAGAAAATGAATGTTGAAAACAATTGGTTCTTTGAAAAGATAAATAAAATTGATATCCTTTGACCAGTTAATGAGGAAGAGAAAATTAAAATTTCTAATACCCTCAATCAGAAATGAAAAAGGGGAAATAACAATAGATACCACTGAGATGCAAGACAGTTTCTCTGACTACTACAAGAAAATCTATACCCAGAAATTGATGATGTGGAGGAAATGGACCAATAGCTGGAATCACACCCTCTCTCTAGACTTAACCAGGAAGAAATAGATCTCTTGAAGAGACCAATATCAAGTATTGAGTTCAAAGAAACAATAAAAAAGTTTCCAACAACAATAAAAAGCCCTGGACCAAATGGCTTCACACCAGAATTCTATAAAACCTTCAAATAAGGCTTGTAACTATACTGCAGAAACTATTCCAAAACATTGAGAAGGAAGGAACCTTCCTAATACATTCTATGACTCAAACAATACCCTGATGCCAAGATCAAGAAAGGACCCAACTAAAAAGGAGACAAATTTCACTAATGAATATTGATGCCAAAATATTCAACAAAATCTTAGGCAATAGATTATAGCTGCACATTAAAAAACTATACATCTTCTTCAAGTAGGCTTCATCCCTGGGATGTAAGGCTGATTCAACATACACAATTCCACAGATGTAATCCACCATATTAGTAGAAGTAAAAACAAAACCATATGATTCTCTCAAGAGATGCAGAAAAAGCATTTGATAAAATCCAGCTTCCTTTCCTAACAAGTACACTTAAGAGTTTAGGCATAGGTAGCACATTTCTAAGTCTGATCGAAGCCATCTATGACAAACTCACAGCTACTATCATGCTGAATGGAATAAAACTTAAAGATTTTCCACTTAGAACTGGAACCAGTCAAGGATGTCTTCTATCACCACTACTATTCAACATAGTGCTGGAAATTCTAACCAATGCAATCAGACAAGTGAAAAATATAAATGGCATCCAAAAGGGGACATAGGGAGTCAAACTCTTGCTCTTTGAAGATGATATGATCTTGTACTTACAGAACCCCAGAGAATCAAACACAAGACTCCTAGAAGTGATTAAGAAATATAGTACTGTCTCAGAGCATAAAATCAGTGTCCACAAATTAGTAGCCCTTGCATATGCTATGCCAATAACAACTAAATCAATAAACTAATCAAAGGCATAATTCTCTTCAAAAATAAATGAAATACTTAGGAATATACCTTTAAAAAGATGTGAAGGATCTTTACAAAGAACATTATGAAACCCTAAGAAAAGAAATAGCAGAAGACATTAACAAATGGAAGAACATATCATGCTCTTGGCTGGGAAGAATTAACATTGATAAAGTGTCTATACTCTCCAGAGCAATGTGCAGATTCAGGGCAATCCCCATTAATATACTAACATCATACTTTGAAGAACTGGAAAAAATAGTACTTCCTTTCATATGGAACCAGAAAAAAACCTGTATAGCCTAGGTAATTCTTAAACATAAAAACAAAGATGGAGGCATTATTATTCCAGACTTTAGGCTATATTATAAGTCCACGATGTTCAAAAGACCATGGTGTTAGTACAAAAATGGAGACACAGATGTATGGAACAGAATAGAAAACCAAGGGATGAAACCAATCTCTAGTTGCCATCTGATCTTTGATAAACCAAAAAAAAGAAAAGTATATACTGGGGGAATTAATCCATACTCAATATCTGGTGTTCAGAGAACTGGATAACCACATGTAAAAGACTGAAAACTGGACCCGCACCTTTCACCATCTACAAAAATTGACTCAAGATGGGTAAAAGATTTAAATCTAAGGCAGGAAACAAGAAAAATCCTATAAGAAAGTGTGGGAAAAACTCCTCTTGAGGATGTCATCCTGGGGAAAGATTTTCTGAAAAAGACTTCAGTAGCAATTGTAGCAAAAACAAAAATAAACAAATGAGACTTAATTACACAGAAAAGTTTCTGCACAGGTAAGGATACAATAATTAAAGCTGATAGAGAACCCTCAGAATGGGAAAAATATTTGCATTTTATGAAATAGTCAAAAGTAGGAGCTAATAGAGATAATAAAGTATCAAATAAAGATCATATGAATATGCCCAGATTTAGAGAGTTGATTTTTATCCTCTGAATTCTTATATATTCTCTATTTAGATAAACAGTAATCTCTAGGAACTGATTACTGGGACCTGTTTTTTGGGAGGGTAGGGTTTTTGCCTATTTCTAATTAAGGAATACATAAAGGAAGAAATAGGTGTTAAGAGAGGTACCTTCATTAACTTTTTTTTTTTTTTTTGAGACAGAGCCTCAAGCTATACCCCTGGGTAGAGTGTCATGGCATCACAGCTCATAGCAACCTCCAACTCCTGGGCTCAAGTGAGTCTCCTGCCTCCGCCTCCCAAGTAGCTGGGACCACAGGTGCCTGCCACAATGCCCGGCCATTTTTTTGGTTGCAGCCATTATTGTTGTTTGGCGGGCCTGGGCTGGGGATTCAAACCCGCCACCTTAGGTGTACGTGGCTGGCGCCTTAGCTGATTGAGCCACAGGTGCCGAGCCAACCTTCATTAACTATTAACATTTTAACCTATGTCAAGAGACCTGATTTTCATATCTTACAGACTTGTTATCTATTCTCTGAATGCCTAGCCTAGTCTCACCAACTTGCTTTTCTTCTAGACTCAAATAGGAACAAAATTTAGGGGAATAAGTAAAAATTCCAGTATAGAAGTAAGTGCCATTCACATGAAAAATTGTAAGTTTTATAAGTTTACATTGGAAGAAAACTAGTGAATTTCTGCAGAAATATTAAACTATTAGAACAAAGAAATGATTCTAAATTTGTTAAATCAAGACTGAGCCAAATGTATTGACCTGGGTACATTGCCCAGGGATTCTTCAATGTGAAAGTTCATTTTCTAGTGAAATGACTAAATCCTGGATGCAACATGCTGCATATCAAATTGATACCAAAAAAATCACTTGGGTGCATTGTAAAGAATTCAAAGTCTTAGGGTGGTACGAATGTTGGTGTACTCTTATGTGATTTGCTCATGCCTCTCTAATCATGCCACCAAGGACGTTCCAGAGGACATCCCTTTAACCACTGTATTGGGAAATACATTAATAAGACAAGCACCAGAATCCTAAAATCTCAGTGGCTGTTCTTTGCAGACCAGGTATGACAGTGGAAATTCCCACCATTGAAATGAGCTCCCTGATTTCAATGGGGATTTATTATGGCATCGCATAGTGACAGAGGCACATAATTGCAATGGGCAAGGGAAGAGGGCATGATTACAATAGGAGATGTAATCAAAATGGTTTGATCTGCAGAAATATTTATCATGTTAATTAATCATGATATGCCTACAAGTGAAATAAATGGCTACAGTACTATGTAATTAAGTGTTTTAATCAATATTGGTTAAGAACACACAAATGAACAAATAGCAGCAATAGTAATCCATTTCTAGTGAATGCAGACTGATTAGAATCACCAGAGTGGAGAGACATGTCCTTTTCTTCAATTCTCTGCCCTGAGCCAATGTATACACCATGAGCCCCTGAATGAAGCAGAGGCTGTGAGGAAGGAAGAGCCCTGAGATACCATAATGAGTGTGGTATCTTCCTGTCTCCTCTCCCCAAAATGTACTTTGACCATTAACCTGTGTATTTGTGCATACGATATGGAAATACTCAATGTACTCACTTTTGATATGAGGGCAATTGATGCTAGTGCATGGTGGGGAGTGGGAGAATGGGGGATAGGAGAGACGGAAGGAGGGAGGGGGGTGGAGGATCACAGTGTTGGCATACCTCTTGGGGGAGGAACACATTTATAAGAGGTATTTTGCTTGACAAATGCAATTAGTGTAACCTGGATCTTTGTAGCCTCAATAAATCCTCAACAAGAATAAATAAATAAATAAATAAATAAATAAATAAATAAATAAATAAAAGAACTTTAGCCTGTATCAGCTCACAGAAGACTTAGTCTCTAACACCCCACCCATGGTTATTTTCTATAGCTATAGTGGCAAGAAGAAGCTACATCTCTCAGGGCGGCAGGGCCATTTCTGCTGACAGCAGAGGCACAGTCAAAGTGTTTCACATGGGAACGTGGTTTCTTTATGGTGTTAATAATACAGCTATTAGTCATCAAAATAGATAACATTTATTGAATAACTACTACATTCCAAGTACTCCTCTATACTTTATATTACTTTTAATTAAAGGTCAGGAACTGGATAAAATTATTTGGAGATTCTTTCTTATATAAAAACTACGGCTACAGGACTTATTTAGAATCACTGGGCCAGTGGGTAATTTTCCTCATCATGTTGTGTGCTCTCAATCATATAATCCTCCTCATAATAAATTTGGACTGTTTGTTAATCTATAACTTTTTAAAAAATAATTTTTTACTTCAGGAAAATTTGATTTCTAGAAATTTATAAAAATAGTGGAGATTTCCTGGGTTCCCCACTTCCAGTTTAACCTATTATAAATTAATGAACCATCATTGATATGTAATTTTTGACTAAAGTCCATTCTTTCCTCAGATTTTCTTAGTTTTTAGCTAATGTTCTTTTTATCTTCTAGGATCATATCATGGATAATCACACTATATTTAGTGCTTATCTCCATAGGCTGATCATAGCTATATGAAGACTTTGACAGTGTTGAGAAGCATTGATTAGTTTATTTTATAGAATATCCCTCAGTGGGGATTTGTCTTATTTTTTTCTCATTAGACTGGGTTTGTGATTTTTGGGGAGGAGGACTGAGGGAAAGTTCCATTCTCATCATATCATATCAAGGGTACAAACTACCAACCTGACTTACTATTGACTTTAATGTCGATCAGTTGGTTGAGGTACTATTTCTATCTCAGATGATGTTTCCTAAAGTGTTCTCTTTTCTTTCTCCTTGTCTATATGTACTGCACTTTTTGGAAGGAAGTCACAGTGCATACTTCATTCTTGAGGACCGAGGGGTTATGCTACCTTGCTAGAGGGCAGAGTATCTGCACAAATTATTTGGAATTCTTTGACTCAGATTTATCCCCATCACATTTATTTGTATATTTATCATTTATTTAAATTATGTGAACCATGGATATTTATTTTATACTTTGGTTTATGATCCAGTGTATCTTATTTATTTTGATGATCAAGTTATTCTAGCTTTTCCATTGAGAGCTTTCTTACTTGGCTGCTGTGGCCCATTGACATGTCTTTGCTGATGTGTGTGTTTTTTACTTAGCACTTCTTTACTTTCTGGCACTATACAATCAGTTAGGCTTGTTTTGTGTATTTTCTACCCCAGTTTTAAATCAATCATTTATCTGTGTAGTCCTGGTTAAGTTTTTTGGAGAATGGAATTAGAAACAAAAAACTAGGTGCTAGAAAATACTTCTTAATATGGAGCATTGCTGTGTTTATTTGAAGAGCAACTCTGCTTGTACAACATCTAACCCAAGTGTTAGGAATTGGGTTATGTCCTCACAAAATTCAGATGAAGGCATAACCTCCAATATGCCTGCATTTAGAGATAGGACTCTTAGGTATGTAAGTAAGGTTAGGATGAGATCATAAGGGTGAGGTGTTAAGTCTATAGGACTGAAGTTTTTATAAGAAGAAGAAGAGGCAACACAGAGATTTCTCTCTCCACCAAGTGAGGATGTGTCTACAAGCTATGAAGAAAGGCCTCATAAGAAACCAAGGCTAACAGTACCTCAGTCTTAGACTTCTAGGCTCTAGAAGTGTGAGAAAATAAAGTTTATTGTGTTATAAAAACAAAGTCTGTGGTCTATGGTAATGAAAGTACTAGCTGACTAATATATCTTGTGCTTGCTTCCAAGGTTATGAAACCACAGTCTGATTTCCTTTCTGTCTTCAGCTGCCTCATTGTGGAGATGAGACACATTTGCTATTTCTAAAGCCTCTGATACAGGAAAATACAAATGAATGAGTGTTAGAGAAAAAGACCAGGAGACAGGGATGAGACCGGATGCAGGATTTTGAAAACAGAGTGCAGATGTTAAAGCCATGTTAAAGTACATGGCTTCCTCTAGAAGCCAACTAGAGGTACTGATAACCGCAGGCATGAAGCAGTTTCAACAAATTTGTTAGTTATTTCTGTCACCTGAACTTTGAACTTTGGCTAATTACAATATCAATTATACTGCAGTATTAAATTTTCTCTGCACTTGAAATTATCATGATAGTTCTGAGACTACCGTGTAAAGTATGAAAATAGGAGGGAACCCAGTTCTAGGAATTACTACCTAAATTCTTAGTAAAAGTCAACCCCTTCATTATGAATATTCCCCTGAATTAGTAAAGCTACAAAATATCTAAAACCATTTCCACTCAGGGCAGCTGATCTTTCTTGAGCCTGGCTGCTCTCTTTCCTGAGAGTATACTTTCACTTCCAATAAAAATTTCCACTTGCTGGACCTACATGATATGTCCTAAAATTCTGAAGATCAACCAGGAACATGGAAAAACTTCCACTCAGAGACTGGTAGCAGAAGTAATAGTTGGGTAATTCCTCAGCCTTTGACAGATAGAGGAATCTATGACTATCATGCAATTACCAGAGGAATTTACCCAAATTTACTTCCTTCACAGTGATGATTATGAAGTTGAGACATTACTGTCACAATCTAATGGTGTAAGACATTATCATGGTTTTAATTGTTCAGCAGCGTATTAATGCTAGGTGCTTTGAAAGGCAAAGGAAACATCACCAAAAAGAACAGCAATAAACCAAATGGGCCATCACTCAAAATGTAGCAGGAAAATAGAATAAAATGAAATGAAAGTCCTATGTCACATTTGCTCTGATTTTTATGTGAACTCATGTTCATGAGAAGGATCGTGAAGTACTATTGAGGATATTTCTAAACCAAGTCGTATAAGCTATATAGCCCTGTTTATAACCCTGTTAATAACCCTGTGCCCATCCAATAACCCAGATTAATTGGATGGGCACAATTAAAGGCTGCATGAAAATGTGAGACCTGGCATTGCGAGAGCCATCAAGATCACATGGAAAGCCAATCTGAGGACAAAACCAACATGGAGTAGAGCATAGAAGCCAGAAGATTTCAGGTAAATAAAGCCAGAACCTTGATATAAAAATGCATAAATGTCTTCTACTTTGACATGTGTCAGTGACACAGGAAAATATATCCTCTTGATAGGTTATTCTTTAAGACTGTTGGATTCCATTTTTATGTCCCTTTCAGCTAGATACAGCCCTGCACATGTCTAGAAGAGCCCCTGGGAGCAGTACCATGGAGAGAGGGAACCATGACTGCATTGCATTTTAATTATAAAGTTTTGAGAACAAAAAGAGAAAGAAGTGTAATATTGATTAAATTCAAAATTATTCTAGCTGAGTAATGAGGGATAATCAATAATCAAGTTCTACCACTGTGTTTATCGACCATTGCAAACTTGCTAATAATTTGGAGGGATTGCTCTTTGGATCTAGATATTGAGTTAGATCTAAGAATCTTCTTATTACTGGAAAAAAAAATTAGATAATGAAGACTCCGGGGCAAATCGGGAAATAAAAAGAAGTGATTAAGTTTGTAGTTTTATGCAAATAAAAATCAAAGCACTAGAAGAATAAAAATAAGAAAAGGGTAAGGCTTTCAGGAAGTTCCAAGCTGTCTCCTGTGATCCTTTTACATAATGGAAACAACAGTTTTTACTTAATCAACAATGCAGGAAGTCAGTACAAGGATTGCTATACATGAGACAAACATCTTGGAAAATATTGTGGGGGGAAAAGAGAGAACTTGCTGATAATATAGTACTTGCAAAACAAGCCTTTGCTATTTCCCTCTTGACGCCGTGTGGGTTGTCTACCAGGGCAATCATATCCGACCGTAATTGTCTAACAATTGTTCCACACTGAGAAAATACTTCTGATTACAGACATTAACACGTTTAGACATTAAACCTCCTCCCTGTAATTACCCTTGAGCTTATTCTCACAAATGAATTAATATTCTGATCGCTTGGACTAATACAACCAGCAAAGGGGTGATGAATTGCTTCCAAATCAGATAAAATGAAGCATGACATCATTTAATTAATTTCATAGTAGTGGGGGGTTGAGGCAGATAGAAAACGTTTCCACTGGGGCTATCGTCTCAGAACTGGATGAGGCGGGGGCACCAAGTGGGGAAAGGAGGATGAAACCTGGTGTTCCTGAAAACTTCTGTCTTTTGAGCAGCAAGTTTACATATTCCAAGGCACAATTTAAGGCAGTGATACTTTTTGTAGCCAAATGCCCAGAACACAGCTGATATGCTAATGGACCCCCATACGCATGCCCCAGGAAAGGATATAGTCGGCAAAATATGCTGTCTCTTCATTGAAGTGCTCAGAGTAATTTTCCTGTTAAATGACTAGCTTAAACTAAAATGATACAGATACCAAAATCTTGGTTCTGGAATAAGAAATTTAGCAAGCAAACAAAATGCAAGGACACATGAAATAAATGATGTGCTGATGGAGTATGATTAGGATAAAAAAAAAATGAGTCTTTCCTCACACATATCCGTCCAGGTTGGGAGCTTTGGTAACTGTGATAGTGAATGTTCCTGATTTGGATCAAAAGGTGACTTGCCTGTGTAACCATGAGGATGGTAATTCATCTTCCTGCCCAGTGGCCTGTTGTTTAGTCACCCAACAAAAAGGAGCTTGAGCAAGCTCCTAACAAATCAATAGTCCTTTATTTAGATCATGGCTTGATTTCCTCCACTATCTCCTAACCATTTCTACCTTTCTAAGAGGCCTGAGTCACCCAGCTAGAAAATTTTAAAGGTGACCTATGCTAGATTGATGTGACTTCCTTCATTACCATTACATAGACTTTTGAAGCTCTCTTGGAGATCCAGGACTGAAGTCTATCTGTTAAAAGTCCTACAGACAATAACGGAAAATAAAAACTTGAAGGGTTGAGTTAAAATTTTATGTTCCTATATTTTCACAGAATAAATACATCTTTTTCATTTTCATTACACAATTGATAGTAAACTAAAGCCTAGTATGAATTTTTCTGACTCCACTTCTTTTCCTTTTTTTAAGTAAAGTGTATGATGTTGCATACAGTAGATTATCAACAATGCTGTTAATAATTAACTTTACATACAGGAGAGCATGAATTCAGTAATCCCACACTCGGACTTGAATTTCAGCTATTTGCTGTGTGACTTTAGCCAACTTGTCCGAGTCTAAACTTTTTTTAACTATAAAACGGAGCTCACCCAGATATACTTATAAGTGTGTGTAAATTTGACATAGGAAACATATAAAGCATACTGCACTCAATAAATACTGGTTTTTCTTGTTATCAGTTGTTGAATTTGCTAACATTTATTGTTAACATGATAACAATGATTCTATTAATTTGTCGTGTTGATCTTGCATACATGTAAGAAATGCCTGCTCCCACAGCCAGACTTGCCTCCTCCATCTCTCACTCTTACCCATCTTCAAAAATTTGTTCGTTTGCATAGCAGTGAGAATAATCACCTTAAAGTATCAATAGGATTTATCAGGCCCTTGACTTAGTATCTTTCTGTAACCTGACTTTATACTTAAATGATATTCAAGTTTCATTTCATGGCTATATTCCTTGACTTTGTGCAAGACCAGAATATGACACCCCGAAATATGTCTCTTTCACTTAGGATTGTTGAGCTGAAGGCAAGTAAGAAGAACCAAATAGGCTGGGCACAGTCGCATCAAAAGTGTCTATACTGGCATGATTAACTGACCAGCCTTTATCTACCATTTATTTTCTCTTCCACAGAGGCCACCCCTAGAAACTCAAAGTCTTTTTCCTTGTCACTTCTTAAAAAGCTTCTTTGTTCTTTGTGGAAGATGCTATATAAGCTGAAATTGAAAGCCACCCCTCTGACAATTTCTCATGTATATCTAAACTATATGTTAACACACTTCCACTTGCTTGTCTCCAGCCGTAGGGTCCATTCCAACTAAAAACTTAGGAGTGCTGAGAAAAATGTTTGTTTCCTCCTTTAATATTTCTATTCAAATATTAAATATGAAAATGAAAGCTAAGAGGCCAAAGAATGAGCACAGCATGGAAAATGTTTTCAGCAAGGAATAGTTTAGCAGAGTCTCACATATGGGTGAGCAGGTTAAACATGAAGGGCAGGGGTGGGTCTTTTAAAGCCAAAAAGAAAAAAAAATAGGCGAGAGAAGCATTGCTCAGACATGTGAGGAAAGCAGAGTCTCTAGTGTGGCAGACTGTGTGGTTACATCTGAGCTTGTTGGTTTAGGGGAGTGCTGGGCTGCCTGAGTGTGAAGGTCCCATCTAGGATGGTGGCATCTAGTGGTCTCTGTCATGACGGTGCCATGCCAGAATAGGAAGGATGGTGGCCGCTCCGGTTTACGCCTGGCCTGCAGCCTGTGTGGCCAGGCAGGGATTTGTGGCACCCTCATTAACCTTTTTTCAGTTAAATGTTCATCTTCAGGGCTGTTACTCATGTTCTTCCTCTGTGTGGGCCATTCTTCTTTTCTCTACATAGCTCTCTCCTTGTTCAGGTCTTGGCTCAAATTCATCTGTTCAAGAGGTTTGTCCTGACCACTTCTTCATCACCTGGGTCTTTCTCTACTTCAGTTGATTTTTTTCTTCCATTGAGAAGGATCTATAATTATTCTAGTTACTTTTTTTGCATATATGTACACAGGTGTTTATCTATGTATCAATTCTATTTCTTACTAGCCTGTAAGTCTCATATGGGGAGCGAGCTACAGTACAAGATAAATGGCAGTGTTTCTCACCTCCTTTTTTTTTTTTTTCTAAATTCAATAGGCAAAAGGAAAGTTATGATGCATAAGTGGCTCTCAAAAAAACTAGGTCTATGTAATTTATAGGTTTTAAAGATGTCACTCTTATTTTCCAGGGACATTAACAGTGAAACCAAATAAATCCTCTTTTGCTATAAAAATTGCATGAATTGTGTTAATATTTATATATTTGCATTCAGTCGGCCTTTGGAGAGAGCAAATGTTCTCTAACTGCAATTTCAGCCTGGTCAAGGTAACAGATCTTTTCCATTAAGAACTTCCAAATTTCAAATCTATCCATGAATGTGAAAAATCTGTGCTAATTAAGGCCTCTCCTATAGGCCAATAGCACAGAGAAGACCTAGGAGGTTCCTAGTATTTAAAGGAACAGACAGTGCATTAACTACGACTAGGATTTTCTGCACCACCATGCACGATGTTGCTTCATCCTGCTGTTGTTACTGATTTATGGACGGCTGTTCAATGTTCATTGGGATTTTTGTCTTGTAAAATCTCGATCAAATCTGGTAGTTAGAAAAAGAGAAACTACTCAATATAGAGAATGTTCACTATAACAAATTTAGGGGGTAAAAGTCCTTACTTCTATTACATCAACCTATCACGTGCATCAAGGATTTCAAACTTAAATATCTTTAGTAATTTGGCAGAGAGATTTTATTTTTCTTTTCTTTTCTTTCTTTCTTTCTTCACCCCCCCTCCACAGTTTTTGGCTGGGGCCAGGTTTGAACCCATCACCTCCGGTATATGGGGCCAGTGCCCTACTCCTTTAAGCCACAGGTGCCGCCCAGTGATTTTATTTTTTATAAACAGGATGGCTAGCTAAAGGGGTAGCCACTGTCAGCTCCAGTAAATTTTTGTCTTGCAAAGCAAGTGAAATTTTGCCATTTTTTTTAACTTTTCAGGAGAAGCCAGATAGGAAGATTTTTCAAAAATTAAATATGTGTGTGTAGATACTGCATATATGATGTGTATTTAAGTATTAGGATTAATTAAAAATAATTAAAAGCTCTGTATGAATGAAATAAATCTGTGAGCTGTTCCTACAAGTCTGTGGCTTCTTTAGTAAGTCATGATTCTATCTCTTAGTTCAGCAGAACAATTGTTCATTAGATGTATAATGTAAGTCACATAAATTCAAATTTTTTTAGTAATCACAATCAAAAAGTTAAAATAGGTCCAATATAAATAATGAATTTTATTTAGCTCAATAGGTACAAAATACGATAATTTATATATGCAATCAGTATAAAAATATTGATGAGATATTTTAAATTCGTTTTTCATGCTACATTATTGCAATTTGATGTGTATTTTAAAATTATAATACATTTCAATTTTGACACTAAGTTTTCACTGGAATTGCTTGATTAGATTTCATGAAATGTGTATTTGAAAAATAGATTCATATACGTAAGTTTTCCCAGACATTCGTAAGAGTTTTCTAATAACTAAATTTAGTACCAGTTTGAAAACTAAAATTAAATTAAATTAAGGAAAACTAAAATTTCAGTTTCTTAGTTACACTAGCTACGTTTCAATTGCTCCATGGCTGCATGGTACTACTGACTCCCGTGCTGGCCAGTGTAGCTCTAAAGCTTTATTGGCTGCACTGCAGCATTTACTAAAGAAGAAGAGGAATGTTACACACTAAAGGAGCGGGAGGGTACGGTGCTCTCCATTTACATACAGGAAAGCACCTGTCTAGGGCCTACCTCAGTTCCCTTTTGGTACTCGGGCCTGGAAATTAAACATTGCTGAGGGTCTTTAAGTTAGATTCTCTTGGCTTGGAGCCTGTGGCTCAATCGGCTAAGGCGCCAGCCACATACACCTAAGGTGGCAGGTTTGAATCCCCAGCCCGGCCCGCCAAACATCAATGATGGCTGCAACCAAAAAAAAAATGGCCAGGTGTTGTGGCGGGCGCCTGTGGTCCCAGCTACTTGGGAGGCGGAGGCAGGAGACTCGCTTGAGCCCAGGAGTTGGAGGTTGCTATGAGCTGTGATGCCATGGCACTCTACCCAGGGGGACAGCTTGAG
>CAUYQV010175672.1:0-26128 GCA_963574575.1 Galagoides demidoff
TCCAGTGGGATGCGGTTATTCATGGGGGCGAGGGGGACCGAGCCTGAAAAAGAACGGGCGAGAAAGAGAGAACGAGACCAAGCAGATTTCTTGTCAAGGTCTGTTTAATGGCAGCAAAAGGCCGGTTTTTAAAGCTTACAGGCGAACAGGGGGCGGAGGGAGTGGGAGGAGGAGTAAAGAGGAAATGTGTCTTTTGCTGATTGGCAGATTTGAGGCTCAGGCCGTTAGCTGGTTGCGCAGGCGTGGGAACTGGTGCCATTTTGAGTCTAAACAAAGAACTGATAACTGCAAGGAAAATAGCTAAGCGAGAAATTGGCTGTGGTTACATAGGGGTTTTTTGTAACAGGATGTGTGCAGTCAGGGTGGGGTATATAGTTTTTTTGAAAATCTCACAGGTGCGTTTCGGGGGAGAGGAAGACTGGGGAGCACACATTGCCTTGGCTAAAATCAAGGGTCTTTTATTTTGTCAAGCTTTTTGGCCCCCCACAAGTCATAGGCCTTGAAAGGGACTTGATTAGGCACTGGGAAGGAGATAGATGGCAGGGAGCTGAATACAAATTATTTAAAGAACTCGATCTTTCATTAGCTTACTGTTTAAAACATCATATTAATTTGGTTACCAGCATTTTACTGAAGGTAAGACATGCCTATTTTCTCCCCATGAGAGCCTCATTTTATCTCCCTACACAATTGTCCTGTGAGTGCGCTCCATGCTTCTGATCGCCCTGAAAAATGTTAGAATAGGCTTAACTTGGTGATCATCCATGTGAGGAGAAAGGGCGATAGGATCTTAATTTTCTGCACTAGTTCATCTGTTAATGGAGAATTGAATGCTCTCTTTTGGTCCATTGCAAATCAAGCAAAAGTATTTTTACTTTACACAGGGATATACATGGCAAGGGGCAACTCTTCAATAAAAAGAGGTGCGAGGTAAAGTGTGAGACGGCTTACAGCGATGTACAAACTAATCATCCTGCCTTTTACGATTCTCCTTCAACCTCTTATCCAGCTGGGCATCCAAGTTCTCAGGTGGAGACTAATCTAATTTTACTCTCACCACATAAGGCTACAGTCAATTTCCCTTTTCTGGTTAACTGTTCACCACACCTTCATTTATTCAGATCAAATATTTTAGGAAAACATCAGTTTCTTCTACTTTGAGAAAGCGAACCACTACAGCTTAGTGGTGGGATGTACCATGTCCTTGGCAATGGGTCACATCCCACATCCAGGTGGGATGATAGATGTAGCCAATTCTGATGGGATTTTCAGCACTAAAAGTTGAAAGATGAAGTTCTCAAAGGTTAAATGGCTTAATGATTTGTTATTATAGTACAGTAGGTGATTGCAATAGGTTTTACAGACAAAATTCGGGTGGGACGGCCAAGGGTGCCTGATTAGCGTGAGCCTCCTAATGAGGGTGTGGCTCAGTCGCGTAGCGATCCACGGGAAGACAAGCCAAGAGCTGCAGCCTGCCTTTGTCATCAGTCTCTCCTTTGCTATAATCAATCACCTGCAGGATAACAACTTATTTACACCCTATGTTTCCCTTGCTTGTCTAAATTTAAAAAAAAAAATCTTAACACACACTTTATCAACTTTGAGCTTTCATCGGCAATTCTGAAAAATTCCTGCCATGGAGGCTATATACAAGAAAACTTTGTACACTATCAAAGAAGTGTCATTTTCCCAACTTCTTTGCTAATTCTTCTTTCTCTTAATGTCGTCTTTTATAATTTGTCCTCTTTTTGTTTTTGCTCTTTCCCATGAGAAGGTCAGCCCTGGGCTTGTGCTTTGCTCTTCACTGCACTATACGAAACACCAAAAGAACTAGTTTTCTCCTTTGTGATTCTGCATTCTCGTGGTCAGTGGTTTGACAATTGAAATGCTGGATAGCGGGGGCTGTTCAGACATTTCGTTCAGGGGAATCTCCCTTCCCTTGAAGGGCAAACGCATAAAAAACCAACCTTTTTGGAGGTAGAGAACCATTACTCTGTGCAACTCAGCTCACATTTATTCTTAGCTTTAAACACTGGTTCGTGCTTAGAGTTAGCTCTCTGACAGTGAGTGACAGCTAATGTCAGAAGTTCAAGAGGAAATATAGTAAGATAACATAAAGAAAAAAAAATTGCATTACAGTTCAACCTTTGCAGAGCCGAAAGTGACATCTTATGTGCAGGATATGTCCGGAAAAGAGAGAGCAGTTAAGTTTTATGTTAAGGCCAATATTTTTATTCTAATAAAAATGTTAGAATCTGTAAAATATCATTTACTGAATGAATATGTATTTTGTGTTCTATTTCCCCACACTGTGCCAGCCGCTTTAAGGAAACAAAAGAAAAAGACATATTACCTGGCCTCATGGGAAGAAGGATAACTAATGCATCTAAATAATATTAAATCAAAGCAGACAGGAGTGACTCATTGAAATCTGGAGTAGTATGGAAGATGTCATTCATCAATTAATTCAATACATATTATTGAGCACATTGCTCGTGCCAGTCAATGTGATTTAATTTAATTTTGAATGTTATAGTTTTATTTGGCTTTCATGAACATGCATTTTAATTTAAACTTTAATTAATCTGAGTCTATGCGGGTAAGACTTGGGTCAGGTAGAGACGAAGAACGAATGTTGTACTAACAACTCCGGAGAATGTAAAATGTGTTCTGTCTGTCAGCAGTCACTTTCTGTACATAACATCATTAAGTCATAATAACAGCCCTACAAGATAGTTTCTTATTAATGAGGAAAATAAAGTTAACGTCAAAATATAAGATTGTGTTGGGATTTGGACTTAGTATTTCTAAGTCTAAACCCTTGATTGTTTAATTAAACAATCAGGACTTTCTACCCGGGTGAGTATCCTAAGAAAAGGCACACAAACTTAACGATGAGAGGTGTGGGGTAGTGATGGGGCGTTCATGGAGAGAAAAAAGCCAGATTGCTTATGTTAAAGATAAGCAGTCTCTAGCCTTTGTTCTTAGTAGGCTTGCTTCAAAAACTACAGATTGACTCAATTTATCTTAAGTTAAAGATGATCTACTATAAAGATTATGGTCTAAAAACAGAGTCTCCCAGGATAATAGGTGCTGCACTAACTCTACATGCTTCTCTCTGAGAAATTCCCCTCTTTTTCTTTCTCTGTTTTTATTCGGTTAGCCAAACTGTAGACTTTTCCTAAGTTTGGTTTGCAGAATTACTGTGGCTGTTCCATGTCTTTCTACATGATGAACCTGCAGTTCCACCCGATGACGAGGTCCTTAGGAACTGAGTGTTTCCTATTCAGTTTTCTAAGTGAGTGAATTTGATTAACTCTAATAATTATTTTGTAACAAGTTCATTAGTTAGAATAACAATCAGGAGACAGAACCTACACTGTCATTATAAAGGAAAGGTTTAATGCAGAGAATTATAAACTATGGCGTGACATCAGTGAAAATAGTAGAGAAAGGAACTGCTGAAAATTTAACCCTAAGTCAGAGAAACAAAGATATGACTGCCAAATTGTCAGAAATCCTTTACAGAACCCTGGATATTAACTGGACGTTTTCCCAACCAAGGAGTGTTTATTAAAGAAAAGTGATGACATATTCTTGAAAATCTAAGCATCCTCATGAATGAGTGGGCCTGGGGACATGTGCATTAGGAGAAGACAGGAGAAGGCCCAAAGCTCTCACTTCAGGATGAAGGTTTGGTCCAGTAAGAAGGGTTGTAAACTGCCAGTCCCAGTCTGAGTGTTTAGGCCTGGTGCAGAATAAACAGATGCGGGACAGATATTGATTACAAACATTTAAGGAAATTTCTCTCCACTCGTTATTTAGCTGAGCCCAAAATAACCAAGTGGAGACTTCAGGGAGAAGTCTCCAAAGAATATAAAATTTATAGAATTAGTGCGGAGAAGTCACTAAATAAACAAATAACTACAACAAGCAGAAACAACAATAAAACCTTGAAAGGGGCAGACTTGAATTCCAGAGATGCTACATTTAAAATATATTTCAATTTCAATTTATTTTTTTAATTATTTAAATTTTGTGTTAAAAAATTACAACTCTAATTTCAACAACCAAAAAAATACAAGGTATCCAAAGAAATGTCAAAAAAATGATAAAAAGCCCCAATTAATAGATTTTCTCAGCAGAAACTATACAAGCAAGATGGCAGTGGGATGCAGTATTCACAGTGCTAAGAAAACAAAAATGTGTCAATTAAGTATTACAAACAAAACTGTCCTTCAAAAATGAAGAAGAGATTAAGTTATTCCTATATGGAAAAAATAAACAAATGAAGAAACTTGAGATAATTGATTGCTTGCAGACCTGTCCTGGAAGAAATGCAAAAGGAAGTAAATCAAGCTGAAATGAAAGGACACCAAACAGAAATTTGAATCCACACAAAGAATTAAAGGGCACTAGTAAAGATAATGACTTAAGTAAATATAAAAACACTAAAACATACTTTTTGGTTTTAAATTTTTCCTCTAGCTGATTTAAAAGGCAACTTACATAAAGCAAAAATTATAAATTTGGGTTAATGGACATATACTATATAAAGATATAAAAGATATAATTTGTGACAATAATGCCCTAAAGGTCAGAGAATATGGAGCTATATAGCAGGTATAAAATATTTGGAATTGTGCTCCAATAAACATTTGAGTGAAAGTGTCTTTTTAATACAATGATTTTTTTCCCTTGGGGTAAATGCCAGGTAGTGGGATTGCTGGATCAAATGGTAGTTCTTTTAGTTTTTTTGGAAGTCTGCATACCACTTTGACACAGGTGGTACTAGTTTGCGGTCCCACCAACAGTGTGTAAGTGTTCCTTTCTCTCTGCATCCACACCAGTGTCTATTGTTTGGTACTTTTTGATAATAGCCATTCTCACAGGGGTAGGGTCATATCTTGTGGTTTTGATTTGCATTTCTCTGATGATTAGTAACATTGAGCATTTTTTCCATATGTTTATTTGCCATTATCTATCTGCTTTTGAAAAGCTTCTGTTCACGTCTTCTGCCATTTTCTAGTGGGCTGGTTTGATTTTATCTTGTTGATTTCCTGAGTTCTTCGTAGATTGTTATACGCTTTTATCAGATGTATAACATGGGGATATGTTATCCCATGTTTATGTGCTCTGTTGATTGTTTCCTTGACCGTACAAAAGCTTTTTAAATCTAATCAGGTCCCACAGGTTTAATTTAATCCTGACCCCAAGTCCTTTGGGGTTCTTTATAAATTCTTCTAGAATTCTTATGGTATTATGTCTTACATTTAAGTATGTTATCCATCTTACATTGATTTTAGTGAGTGATGAGAAATATGGATCTTATTCCAATCTCTTACATGTGGCTATCCAATTTTCTCAGCACCATTTAGTGAATAAACATTCTTTTCCTCAGTGTATATTGATGTGTATTTTGTCAAATATCAATCAGCTATACATGGATGGTTTTGTATTTGGGCACTTCGTTCTCTTCCACTGGTATATGTCCACTCTTGTGCCAGTACCATGCTGTGTTGATTCCTCTAGCCTTGTATAGTTTAAAGTCTGGTAAAATGATGTGTCCAGATTTGATCCTTTTGCTTAAGGTTGCTTTGGCTATTCAGGATCTTTTCTGGTTTCAAATGAAGCATAGAATTATTTTTTCTAGATCTGTGAAATATGATGTTGGCATTTATATGGGGATTGCATTGAATCTGTAAAAGACTTTGGGTAGTATGGACATTTTAACAATTTTAATTCTGCCAATCCATGAGCATGAAGTTTTTCCATTTGTTTCTATCACCTGCATTTTCCTTCCTCAGTTATTTATAGTTTTCCTTATAGATATTATTCACTGTTTTCATTAAATATATTTCTACATGCTTGATTTCTTTGTTGCTATTGTGAAAGCTATTGAGTCTTTGATTCTCAGCTTGACTATCGTTAGTATGTAGGAATGCTACTGAGTTGTGTAATTGATTTTTAAAACTGAGACACTGCTGAATTTATTTATTAATTCCAGGAGTCTCTATGGAATTATCTTTGGGTTTTTCTATATGTAAGATTATATTATCAAAAAAGAATAATACTTTGTTATCCAAATTTTTCCTACTATTTGGATATGTTATGCATTATTTCTTTCTAGGACTTCTAGCACAATATTGAATAGAAATAGTAATAGTGGGCATCCTAGTCTTGTCTGAGATCTGACAATGCTTTCAACTTTTGAACATTCAGTATGATGTTGCCTGTGGGTTTATTATACATGGTTTTTTAATTTTTAGTTATGTTTCATCTATGTCTATTTTGTTAAGAATTATTATTATAAAAGAGTGCTGAATTTTGTCAAATACTTTTTTCTACATCTGTTGAGATGATCAAATGATCTTTCTTCTTACTTCTATTTATGTGGTGAATAACATTTGTAAATTTACATATGTTGGACCATCCTGCCTCTAGAATAAGCCCTATTTGGTCATGGTGAATTTTTTTTTATGTTTTTCTAAATTTGGTTTGAATTTTATTGAATATTTTTTCATTTGTATTCATAAGAGATATTGGCCTATAATTTTCTTTTAAGTTGGGTCTCTTCCTGGCTTTGGTTTCAAGAAGAATGAGTTGAGGGTGATTCCTTCCATTTCAATATTATAAAATAACTTCTGCAGTATGGGTATGAATTCTCCTTTGTAGATCTGACAAACTTTTTTCCATTAAACCATTTGGCACATGATGTTAATATGTTGGGAGGGTTTTTTTTTTTTTTTGATGAAAAGAAAAGAGAAGTTTAATACTTTGCCTGCAAAGGATGAAAATGACATTCAGTGGTCTCAAAATCCAAATTCCTGCTTCTGAGTGGAAGCAGAGAGCTGTTAAATATTCTGGTCCCATAATCCCATCTTGAGTCCAGTCAATTTTGTAGCCTTGGCCTGGATTCATTGTTCAAAGATTTTTTTACTCATTAATCAATTTTTTTAGTAGTAGCTCATTTATTTACCAGTTCTATTTCTTCCTGATTGAACCTTGAGGACTTATTTGTTGTGGGGAACTTACACATTTCCCCAATGTTTTTGAGTTAATGTGCATAGAGATTTTTAAAGTATTCAGAGAAAATATTTTGTATTTCTGGGGTATCAATTCTAATACATTCTTTTCCATTTTGTCTGAGCTTATCAAGTTCCTTTCTTTTCTGGTTGATCAAGCAAGATGTCTATCAATTTTGTTTATCTTTTCGAACAACTAGCTTTATGTTTTATTGTTTATTTTTTTGTTTTCAATTTCATTTATTTTGCTCTCAACTTAGTTATTTCTACACTTCTGAGTTTGAGTGTATCTTGTTCTTTCTTTTCTAGTTCCTTGAGATGATTCATTAGATTGTTGGTTTGTGATCTTTATATGTATTTGTATGTATTTTGATGTAAGCATTTTAGGCTATGAATTTTCCCTTTAGGATTGCTTTTGTAGTCCCATACATGTGTCTCATTTGTCATTCAGTTTGAAGAATTTTTTGATTTTTTATTAATTTCATTATGGATTCAATAATCACTCAACAGCAGGCTACTGAGTTTCCATAACTTTGTGTAGAATGGAGTGCTTCTCTTGGAGTTTATTTCTAGGGTTTTCCCACTATGTCTGAGAAGATACATGATATGAATTCCACTCTTTTGAATCTGCTGATTCATGTATTGTGGCCTAAAATATAATCAATCTTGGAAAATGTTCCACCTGTTGATGAGAAGCATATATATTAAGCATTGTGAAGTAAAATGTTCTGTAAATGTCTGTTCCATTTGTTCTAGAATCCCATTTAAGTCCAGTGTTTTTCATTTCTTTTCTTTTTATTTTTTTTTTCTTATAAAGCAGTTTTATTGGACTTCAAACAACCCAAGCAGAGAAAAGAGGTGGCCATAGCTAATCTGTCCACTCACAAGCTGGGAAACACACCAAGTCCCTGGCTCCAGGTCATGGAGCTGCCCAGACTTCAGGCCCTCAGGCCCCCACCCCTGGGACAGCTGGGAGCTGGCCCTATGCGTTCCTGTCTGTAGCTTTGTGTGGCTCCTCTGGGCTGTGGCCAGTCCCCAAGGTCAGGGCTTTCAAGCAGCAGTCATGGCCCTGCTGCCTTCTCAATGGGGAGATGGCAGCCACACCCTGTCCCGGGTCCTGGGTCCCCGAGAAATGTGGACAGTGGGGCAGCCCCTCTTAACTGGAGCAGAGAAAAGCCCAGAACAAATACAGGGAAGGAAAAACCAAAAGACCTAAAATGAAACAAAGGGTGCAGGGAACCAACACAAAACATCCCATGAGGTACAGTCTGCCACCTAAGAAGCCCATTCAGTCTAGTCCTAGTGAGGTAAAACTCTGCTAAGTTTATTTTGGCGGGGCACGTGCTGCCAGGACCACTTGTTGCCAAAGTCATCTTCTCAGTCCCCAAAGCAGCTGTCGGCTTCCTCCTGTTGCCATCCTCGCAGTGATAGTCGTGTAAGAGGTACGAGCCCTCCTCGGGCGCAGGTGCTTTGATGTTCACGTGGTACTCAGCCAAGGGGATGGGCACCATCCCACTGGTCCCCAGGACCGCATGACGTCTGTGTGCTCTCCGTCTTCCCCTGTGCTCTCTTCCCACTTCCTGTACATTGCTGAGGCATCCACATTGGCTGGTGAGAAGGTGTTGGGCTCACTGAGGTGAGAGATCACACTCAGGAGGATGGTCCTGACATTCTGGGTGGTCCAAGGGCAGTTCCCCACTCTGGGGTTCCTCGACTGGGGGGTGGAGGACGGAGATGCACACATCCCCATTCTCTTAGATGTTAGGGTGCCACATCTTGGTCAGGAACTGAATGGCCCGCTGGGAGTAAGGGTAGTCAATGGGGAACTTGAGGCATGCCTCAAAATAGCTACCCTCACAGTAGGTATTGGGAGGCCTGACGATGGCCACCTGGCAGCTGTACAGGTCGCCCTTGTCCACCAGCATCACCTGGAAGCCCTCCACCAGCTCCTCCTGTAGCTCCATAAGCTCTAGCACAGTACCTTCTGTGAGCTGGGCACCAGCGGCCTAGCCATGGAGGCAGAAGACGGTCCTGGGATTAGGGCCGTGCTGGGAAGCAGGGCGGCTGCGAGCTTGCCAGACCTGCCTGGCCGCGCTCTGGCCCACAGGGGAAGCTGCAGGGGTCCATCCCTACGTCTGTGCCACACCCCGCTGCCGCTGCCCCCGGGGCCCTGAACCCTCCACCAGCTCCGGTGCAGCCGCCTGAGTGGCCCTCGCCTCAGCTGGCTCCCACACCCAGCCCCACTCTGCACCTGTCCACCGCTGCCCTACCCGATGGCACCTGTATTTATTTTCTTTTTGGAGAATTTGTCTAGTTCTGTCCAGTGGGGTGTTGAAAGCCCAGGCAATTACGATATTGTTCTTTATCACTTTGTTTAGATCTAGTGACATTTGCTTTATGAATTTGGGTGCAACTATGTTAGGTGCATAATTATTTAGGATTGTTATGTCTTCTTGAGGAATTGCTCCCTTTACATTACATAATGACCACTTTTTTTCTTTCTTTACTATTAGTGATTTAAAGCCTATATTTAAATAAGAATGGCTATACCTAATTTTTAAAATTTCATTTGCTTGGAATATCCTCCCCCCGCCCCCCACCTTCACCTTGAATCTGAATGTTTTCTTGTGGGTCAGATGTATTTCCTGTTTGCTTGTCTGAAAAAGTATTTACTTACGTCTCATATAAGAAACTTAGTTTTGCTGGCTACAAAATTCTAGGTTGGCAATTATTCTGTTTAAGAAGACTGTAGATCAGGCTCCAATATCTTCTGGTTTGTAAGGTCCTAGTTGAGATGACCTGATAAGTTAACCTCATAAGTTTTTCTTTGTAAGTTCCCTTATGTTCCCTCCACCCATGTGATTGATGGGATCGAGCCTATGGTGCATCTTATAAGGGTACACGTGAATCTTTCTAAATGAAGAATATAAATGTCTTAATACAATAACTAAGAAAATGACATGAAGGCTAATTTAATCAGTTTGATGAAAATACTTCTAATTATATATAGAAACAGCACACTGTACCCCATGACAGTATTAATGTACACGGTTATGATTTAATAAAAAAATAAAATGAATTAGTTTCCATAAACTTATATTTAATATTTTTCAAAAGTCATAATTATAGATTACTAAGTTAACAAGTTTTAGGTTATAGAATTTCACATTTTTAACATTTAAATAATGAATTGTCAATAATTATAAATAAATGATAACATTTTATTTGAAAAAAAAGTTCCTTTATGTTTTTCCCTATGGCTGTAGCAGTTCCTCCTTCATGTTAACTTTGGATGGTCTGATGACTGTGTTTCATGGTGATTTCCTCTTTGAAATGAATCTCCCAGGTCTTTCTTGCATTACGTGTATCTGGATATATAAATTTCTAGCAAGACCAGGGAATTTTTCTTCAATTATTCCTTTAAATAGGTTTTCCAACCCTGTGTGTTTTCTTCTTCACCCTCATGGATGCCTATAATTCTTATGCTACTCCGCTTTACGTGATTCTATACTTCTTAAAGGCTTTGTTCATTCATCTTAATTCTCTGTTCTTTATCTTTGACTGACTTGTTTAATTTAAAGACATTCTCTTCAAGCACTAAGATTCTTCTGCTTGGTTTAGTCTATTCTTAGGACTTTCCACTTTGTTTTGTATTTCCTTGAATAAATTTTTCATTTCTGTAAGTTCTCTTAGATATTTTTAAAATAATTTTCTTTCTTTAGTGAGTTTTTCATACATTTCTGCAATATTTTCTGCTTTCTTTGTGTTGGTTTTCATTTTTTCTTGCATTTCATTGAGCTAACTTATTATAATCCACATCTGAAATTTTTATCGGTCATTTCAATATTTTCTTTTGGTTGATAGACCTTTCTAAAGAGGTTTTTTCCAAAAGAAAACTTGTGCTTATAGAGGTGGGGTCATCTAGATTCACAATGTCAGTCTGGAGTGGGCATCACTCCTTTCCTCCCTCCCCTACAGTTTCCTCCTGATATTTGTGGCAGGTAAGAGCTCAAGCCAGCCAAGTACCTCCATGACTGTGATGCAGGCCAGGAGGTTCCCTACCCAGGATTCCAGCCTGAACTTGCAGCATGGTATTATAGGAGGAGGGGTACACTGAAAGCACACCACAGCTGGGAATCATACTGTACTCTCCTACCTAATCTGTCCATGCAGGTGCCCTTCCTGAGACTAATCTCCCCTCCATGCCCCCAAGCAGCATATTCAAGACCTGAGGATATGGGATCTAGCCTGGGAGCCCACCCCTGGCTCCCTGACAATCAATCCCTGGCCATTGCAGGTTGAAGCACACTTGTCCTAAATTTACCACAGGTGCCCAAATAAGTGTGATATCCCTCTGTCTTGGGGTGTGCCCCTCTATGGTGGAGTTACCAGGTAAGTAGCACCAGGAAGGGCTGGCTAGTAAGCTGCTTTCATTCTATGCACTCCTCAGTCTGTTGCAGGACTCCACAAAGAAAAGTCTGAACCCCACTGTCTGTGGAAGCCTCATTGTGGTGGCTAATTATTTCTTTTGGCAGCCATGGGCAAGGGAAGGCAAAGGGAGAGAAAGAGTCTAGATGGAGGTAAATTAGCACTCTGGTTGTGTACATCCCATTCATGGAGGCTGCCCACACAGAATGTCTGTTCACTGGAGTCATGCAGATCACCTAGGACCCACTGACCCCTATGGCTTCTGCAAGGTGGGCTAGAACTAGAAAATATCTGTGTGGCAACCTGCAAGACAAACCCCCCTGGGAGTGACAAAGGTGAATGGCAATTAGAAAAACAATATGATGCCTGCCATGGTGGCTCAGGTCTGTAGAGATAGGAGGTGCCACAGGAATGCTGGGAGTCTAGTACCCTGATCACAAAAATATCTCAGCTCCCTGGTGGCAGCAACTTCTGGGCTCATGTGGGCAGAAAGTCCCTCCAGCAGGTGGGAATCCACTAACTGTCAGACATGCATGTAAGTGAGAAACACATCATTCCACATAGCCTTCTCACTGGGCTCCAAGCCTCTCAGCGATTGATACCTGCTGATACCTTGTTCCTTCTTCTGCTCTATATCTTCTTACCATGGAGTCTCGTAAAGGTTCTGTCCACCCCCCAACTGCCAGCTCACACCAAGTCTGTGCTCAGTTATTCATTGTTTCTCATCTTAAACTTCTCATTCTTACTGAGATGCTCTGGCAACTAGTATCTCTGCTCAGCCATCTTGCCCCACTTTCAATAATGAGTAGAACAACTAACTAATTAAAAGATAAGCAAGAAATTGAACAATTTAAGCAACATTATAAACCAACTCAATCTAAAACACATCCGCAGAGTCATAATTTCAAATGGAAGAATATAGAATTTTGCCCAGTATGTATGGAACATTTTCCTGGATAATCCATAAAACAAAGCTTAATAAATTTATAATCATTAAAACTATACAAAGTATTTCTCTGACCACATGAAATAAAATTAAAAATCATTAAGAGGAAGAAATTTTGGAAGCTCACAAATATGGAAACATTTGAACAATATGCTCTTGAAGTAGCCAATGAGTCAAAGAATAAAATACAGAGGAAAGAAGAAAATATTTTGAGATGGAATGTAAATGAAAACACAGCACATGCACACACACACAAACGCAACCAAAATAATAGTCAAGTGAAATTTACAGCTAATGAATACCAAAAAAAAAGAAGAAAGATTTCAAATTAATAAGGTAACTTGCACTTTAATAAACTTATAAAAGCAAATGTTAGGAAAACAATAGTAAAATTAGAATAGAAGTAAAGAGAACAAAAAATAATAGAGAACCATTAATGGAATTAGAAGCTGTTTATTTGCAAAGAACAACAGAATTCACAAATTTAAGCAAGACTGACCCACCCCCCAAATTAGAAGACTCACATTCTGTGAATCAGATATAAAAGAGGGACTTTACCTTGGCCTTTATCAAAATAAAAATGATTCTAAAGTGATACTATGAACTATAAACCATTGTATACCAACAAATTAGATAACTCAGATGAAATAGACACATTCTTAGAAAGATACAAACTATCAAAAATGATTCAAGAAGAAATCGATAACCTCAATAGGCTTATAACAAGTAAAGATAGTGACCTGCCAATAAAACCTAGTGCCAGATGGTTCACAGGTGAAGACTATCAAATATTGAAAGACTGATAGAAAAGAAAGCTAAAGATCAATATTCCTTAGGAATACACATGAAAAAAATCACAAAAAAGGACTAGCAAACTGAATCCAGTAACATATGAAATAATCATAGATCATGACCAAGTGAGATTTATCCCAGGAATCCGCAATTTGTTCACCATAAAAAAAAAATCAATCAATTTGAAACACCATATTAAGAATGAGAAGGGAAGGATTCATAATCTTCTTAATAACTGACAAAATTCACTACCTCTAGTTTGGGGTAAGCATCACTCAACATACTAGAATTTATAGAAACCTGATAAGCAACATCTATGAAAAAGCCACAGTTAACATCATATAATGATGAAAGATTGTATGTTTGTCTCATAAAATAAGGAAGAAGACTAGGATGTTCACTCAAACCATTTCTATAGAACACTGTATTCAAGATTCTATCCATGAAAATAGTTAAGAAAATTAAATAAAATGCATTCAGGGTGTAAAGGAAAACTATCTTTATTTGCAGATATGATTTTATATATAAAATTATAAAGATAAATTATTACAGCTATAAACAAATTTAAAAATAAGATAGATCGACATATAAATATTAGCTCCATTTTTATAATTGTCAATGGACACACTAAAGATGATCTTAAGAAAATAATTCTATTTAAAATGGTATCAAAAATGAAATACTAGGAATAAATTCAACAAAAAAAGTATAAGACTTAGAAAACTACCTAACGTTGTAGATAGGCCTAAATAAGTGGAAATAGGCCCAGTATTCATTAAGTAGAAGACTTGAAATTGTTAAAACGGCAATAATCCCTAAATTGATCTACAGATTCTGTATTACCCATTTTTTTTTTTGAGACAGAATCTCACTATGTTGAACTCGGTAGAGTGCAGTGGTGTCACAGCTCACAGCAACCTCAAAGACTTGAGCTTAAACAATTCTCTTGCCTCAGGCACTCACCACGATGCCTGGCTATTTTTTTTGGTTGCAATTGTCCTTCTTATTTAACATGCTCAGGCCGGGCTCAAACCTGCAAACCTTGGTGTATGTGGCCAGTGCCCTATTCACTGAGCTACAGGTGCTGACCATGTATAACCCTTATTAAAATTTCAGATTTCTTTTTTTTTTTTTTGCAGAAATTGACAAGCTGATCCTGAAATTCATATTGAAATGCAAAGATCCACAATAGCCAAAAAAGTATTGAAAGAGAAGAATGAACCCAATATCAGAACATTCTATAAGCTTAAAGTAACCAGACAGTATTTTACCAGGGTAAAGAGAGAGGTATAAATTAATGTAATAAGATTGAGAGTCCAGAAATAAATTCATGTCCCTATGGCAGTTAATTGATTCTTGAAAAAGGCACTGAAACCATTCAGTGAAGAATATATTAATAAATACCTTTTCAGCAAACACTGTTCCAACAACTAGATGTCCAATGCAAAAGAATGAAGTTGGATGCTTCCCTCACACAAAATACAAAGTGCAACTTAAGTAAAGACCTAAATGTAAAAAAATTATAAAAACTCTTAAACATAAGTGTAAATACCCATGATCTTGGATTAGACAATGATGTCTTTATATCTAAAACATAATAATGAAATGAAAAATAGATATATAAACTTATCAAAATTAAAAACTTTGTTATGTCAATGGAGACTATCAAGAAAGTAAAAGACAACTTATAGAATGGAAGCTTCCAAATTATATATCTGATAGGGTCTGGTATTCGTACCTAAAGGAATCTTATCAGTTAACAACAGTCTGAGAACTCAGTTAAAAATAGGCAAAAGTTTTGAGCAGACATTTCTTCACAAGAGATATAAAAATAATTAAGAAGCACATAAAAAGATGCTGAACACCATTAGCCATCAGGTAAGATACCAATCATACCCATTGGGATGGGTCTATTCAAGGAAACAGGACTTACTAGGTATTGTCAAAAATGTAGAGAAACTGGAATCATCATACATTGCTGTATACATGGATATTAAATGTTGTAGATGTAGTGGAAATTAGTTAAATATATAGTTACTGTATGAGCTAGTAATATCACTCTTGGGCATATACTCGAGGAAATTGAAAACACATGTTCACACCAAAACTTGCACCTGAATATTTACAGCAGCATTATTCACAACAGGCCCAAAGGAGAAACAACCCAAATGTCTATCCACCAATGAATGGATGAACAAAAAGGTGATATATTCGTAGAATGGAATACTATTGAGCTACACAAGAAATGAACCACTGACACACACTACATGGATGAATTTTGAAAACATTATGCTATGTGAGAGGAGCCAGAGCAAAAGTCCATATACATGATATGGTATAATTCCCTTCATATGAAACATTTAGAATAGACACAAACACAGAAATACACAGAAAGTAGATTAGTAGTTGACACATGCTGGTGAAAGGAATTAATAGAGTGTGACTTCTTAATGGGTATAGGTTTATTTTTGGTCTGCTGAAAGGGGTTTGGCGTGAGATGGCAGTGATTATGGCATAGTCCTGTGAATATACTAACAATACAATCAAATTGTTCTCTTACAATTGCCATTGGTGAATTTCATGGCATGTAAATTATATCTGAATACAAAATCATATTTTAAAAGAATTATTAATTATGACCTATGATTTAATTAATGAAAGATTAGACAGTAAGAAAAAAAGAGAGAGAATACTAAAGAGTAAAGAAATGGCAGCTAGAGAGTAGCCCCTACTTCTAGGGTTAGATATAGAGGTAAGGGAAAAAATAGGATATTAAAGGTTGGCTCAGATACAGACCAGCTTGGAGAGGGAAAAACTGTGGATGAAGGATGGTTAGAAAAGTCACTGAGATGGTGTAGCAGACATGGAGGACAACTGCTCTCTCAGAACATCAAGGAAAATTGTCCACAGGGAGTTTCTGTGCCTTGGAACTTGCTACTGAGCCTTTCAACAGTCTCTAGGGGAAGTATTCACAGGAATGTGCATTATCTCTAACCACGAGTTTCTGGGGAAAAGCTACTGGCCACTGAGCTCTGGAAGAAGCCAGGGGTACTGAAGAAACCCAGCCCAGATCTGGGAAGACCCCCTTTCTTCTTGTAATGTTCCTTCACTGCCCTCTGCTGATGGTGCTTAAAAACTTGCCAGTTGGTCAAAGGGGAAATATTTACAGGGCCCATCTCTGTTATTGCCGATCTGGCAATGAAGAGTAGACTTGGAGCTGAGAGGCAGTGAAATTTAGAGCTGGAACAATAGCTAACCAAACAGCATACGGATTGACTGACTTTGGTCATGTGGACTTTTGAACAAGAGCCTCTTTACAAAGAAGTTTGGGCAGACAAGCATTTTTGGGATTGATTTTGTACAGATTTCGTACGGTCAAAAATAGGAACTACTTTTTTTTTTTTTTTTTTAGGCAGGGCCTCAAGCTGTCCCCCTGGATAGAGTGCTGGGGCATCTCAGCTCACAGCAACCTCCAACTTGTGGGCTCAAGCGAGTCTCCTGCCTCCACCTCCCAAATAGCTGGGACCACAGGCACCTGCCACAATGCCTGGCTATTTTTTTTGGTTGCAGCTATCATTGTTGTTTGGCCAGCCCTGGCTGGATTTAAACCTACCACCTTAGGTGTATGTGGCTGGCGCCTTAACCACTTGAGCCACAGGTGCTGAGCCAGGAACTACTTTTAAGGCTTTGAGGAAACATGTTCCTGTTACTGGTAGTTTGTTGTACCGTTGCATAATGTGTCCTGTTGACTTAGAAGTTTCTCATATAAAGTGAAATGTGCTTTATATTCAGTAGAGAGATAGCTTGAAATATTAGCTCCATCCAAATAGCTTAAAGTTGCCAGTTCCCAGCTACTATTGTTTTTAATGTAGTTATTGTATCCTAATTCATATATAATTTTTATAATTAAACGTTTTATTTTCTGTTTCCCTTTATCTCACCCCAGTCTAATGAAACAGTCTCATTCTGGGTATCTCCTGGGCTGTATATCAGGGAAGGTTTCACACATATGCAGTTTTCTACAGAAATGTGGTTGGCATTGTATATTAATTCTTTTTTTTTTTCTTTTGAGACCAAGTCTCACTTTGTCACCCTTGGTAGAGTGCTATGGTATCACAGCTCACAGAAACCTCCAGTTCTTGGACTTAGGTGATTCTCTTGCCTCAGCCTCCCGAGTAGCTGGGACTACAGGTGCCCAGCTATTTTTTATAGCAGTTGTCACTGCTGTTTTAGCTGGCCGGGGCCAGGTTCAAATCCACTACCCTCAGTATATAGGGCCAGCACCCTACCCACTAAGCCACAGGTGCTTCCTGGCATTATAAATTATATTCTGACTAACAATATTCAAATTTATAATAAATGGCATCTAATATTTTTATGGTGTTTAAAGTTTGCCAACTATTTTCATGCACATTACCCCATTAGTAAGTTGACAATGAAAAGAAATTGTAATTGGAATAAAAAACTTATTTTTCGTTCCTTTCTCATATATTTATTGTTGAAGTTGATTAATCAATATTGATGGGAAATCGATATTTATGCAATAATTCTAAGTTTTGTCATGTGTAAAATAGTTGTAATAATGGCTCTCTGCATGTGATACAAACATGTAGAATTTAGAAGTTTATGTAAATTCTAAGGAGCTTTGCACATGTGAGTTGTGGTTGCCATTCTTCCACTGAGAATATTTTATAAAGTGGTATACTGAAGTATTTCCATATAAGTTGTTTAGAAAATATTTTATAAGAGACTAGCTACTGAGAAGGGAGAGAGGGAGAGACTGAAAGAGAAAGAGAGAGAGAGAATTCATATAATTAATAAGAAATACCAAGGTTGATTAACATTTGTGAGCAATCTTTTAAAATTTCCCTTTAACTAACCAGTTCGTGTCATCAGGAATAAACCAACGTGGCGCCTATTAACAGTCCCCATAGGCCGGGCTATTCCTTACGCCTTCTGTAGAAAACAGTTTTGAACAGTTCTATAAAGTATTATAGTAATTTATCTTTGTTGTTTCTTTACATTAAGGAGAAAACTATTTAACATATCACTTTAGAGACAAAATGCATGGATAACTTAACCAAAATGCATGCATAACTTAAAAAGAAAAGTAATAGTTGGAAAATTGGGTGCTCAGTCTGGCAGAATGACAAAGACACAGTAATCATGACAGTGCTGTGCTGGAACACAGAGAGAGAGATGCACAGATCAACGGAATAAAATTGAAGGCCCCAAATAAAGCCATACTTCTATGGTTAATTAATTTCTGATAAAATGCTAATATATAGAAACTAAATTCTCTTTTTTCATAATGTTTCACAAGTAATAAAAGATTACATTGTACTATAAAAATTGTGCATGCTGTAGAGAAAGCTCTTTATCATGAGCACCAATTCCTTTTCTGTCTCCTGAGAGGGATATTTTCTCATTAATTTGGTCTTTTATCCTCTAGATCCCTTGTAATGTATTTGCCAACACACATATACACACGTACACAAAACATACACATTTGAATACAACATCGTTCTATTTATTTTCAACATTCTATTTATTAAATCAACAACAGTTCTTGGATATTTGTACGCAGAAAATCTACATCAATCTCATCTTCATTTCATGGTGTGGATATACTACAGTTCATTATGTGATTCTTCTTCTGATTAACAGTCAGAGGTTCCTACCCCTAAATACAGGTCTATTACCTGTAGGGCTTCACTAAATGTCCTGTATCTGTCTCCTTGTGCAAACAACAAGTGTTTCTCTACTAACAATATATTAAAATGAAATTCTTAGTCAGTGTACTATGTGCACTTTAATATTTCAAAGCTATTTCCAAACTATCTTTCAAAAATTGCTAAACCGATATATCTTCCTTCTAGCCACGTATGAGAGATAGTTTTCTCTGCAGGTAACTGATATTCAATATTATAAAAAGTTTATATTGTTTATAATCTAATAGGTGAAAATCTACCTCATTTCTTATTTGCTTCTCCTGATTACTAATGAGGCTGTGGACTTTTCATGTGTTTTTTCTTCTGAAAATTGTCTGTTCACAACCTTAGTTAATCTTTTGTGTGTAAACTACATTGCTTCTTAAGTACTGCAAAAATTATTCTTATGTTCTATATTATTATACAAGAAAACTTTGACTTTAGTGATCATTGGAAAAAAAAGAGAGTTGCATAGTTAGAAGAAGCTGAAGCCATAGATTTCTAATCTAATACTTTCACTTTTATATTTGAGGAAATTAAGGTGAGAAGGATATGCCAGACGGTGAGGTTAGTGTTGATATCTGATATTGAGGCTAGGTTTCTAAATGCCCAGCCCACTAAATTATACAGAAAATTCTAAATTAGAATTATATATAAGCTTATTTCTATATTACATTTAGTAACCTAACACCAAAGCAATGGAAGGGTTGCTCCACACAAATTTTGAATTTGCAAAATTACCTGATTTGGGAGACAGGGCATGTAAAATACTTCCTAAAATGAAAATAAACTACAAAAAAGACAAAGATCAAATGACTTTACAGAGTCTATTTCCAACGGTTCAAAGTTATTTTATCAAGCTCCAACCTCATGTGTTTTCCATTTAAATAGCCAATTTTATTCTATTATTTTAAAAGCATAGGAAGTTAATTTAAAAGAGACTGTAGGGCTATCTAAATTTTCTCCTACTCCATAGAGGTTACACTAACCCCTAACCTAGCAGGAGAAAGCAAGGAATTAAAAGTAGTTTATACGAAGGACAAGTATTCTCTATAGACCCTAATTTCTTTTGAAAGTTGCCAACTAACTTAAACTGAAATTTCTTCCACGTACCATTGTTACTCTATACTTTAAAATAACTTTGGGGAGAGAATAGAAAGTTGCTTAACATCCACATTACTAGCTCAAGTCATAAGTTGCATCTTATTTTTTGTCTCCTATATTGAATGTGAAAGATAGTTTTAAGGTTAAAATAGTTTTGAAATTAAAAATGCAGCCAATAACTAATCCTCAGGTTGCCTTATAGTTTTCATGCAAAAATAAGTTAGAGAACATAGGTATCTTCCTAAACTATATCATGGTTACAAAGTAAATGAGACAGTTCCCATTAACCTCCGCATATTTAAGTTAAAAAGGGGGTGGGGGGAGTAAAACCTCCCAGAGCAACTTGTTACATGGACAGCAAGGGAATAAGAAAATTGAGGAACCCATTTTCCTAACTTGCTTAGACCAAGTGTGATCTATCATCAAGGACTAAATACCAAAACCATTCAGGGTTCTGTTCGCCAGGAAGAAGTGAGAAAATGAATATCTGTTAGGAAGTCCTCCTGTTTAATACGGTGCGACTATACGTCAGCAAAGAAGTGGTGTGATTTGTAATTCTTAAGGTCAAAAGCAGGATGCATATTATAGGCATCATAAACTAGAAACCTTGTATAGTTTTTGGAGTCAGATACTCTTGAACTGCAGTCCCCAACCTCTGAGACTTGTCCTGGTATTAGATCTTGACTTGTTAGGAACAGGCTGCACAGCAGGAGGTGAGCAAACACAGCTTCATCTGTACTTTCAGCTGCTCCCCATCCCTTGATCACTGCCTGAGCTCCATCTCCTCTCAGATACACTGTGGCATTAGATTCTCATAGGACCACAAACCCTACTGTACACTAGGCATGCGACAGACCTAGGTTGTGTGCTCCTTATGAGGACCTAATGCCTGATGATCTAAGGTGGAGGTCTAGCACACTTGAATCATCCCCAAACCATCCCCTGGTCCTGGGTCTATGGAAAAATTGTCTTCTATGAAAATGATCTCTGCTGCCACAAAGGTTGTGGACCTCTGCTCTTGAATTGTATAACCTTTGTTAAACTAACGAATCTCTATGAACCATAGTCTTTACAGAAATAAAACTACTTGCCTCATAAAATATGGTATGAATCAGGTGGGCAAATACATATACTGTTTCTGGTATCTTAAGTGACAACCCAAAATAAGCCACCGAGGCAAAGACCTCAATCAATGGAGGTTTGCTAAGCCAAAGTTTGAGGACATGCTGCGGAAAAGACAAGCCACAAAAGTACCTATGACTATTTTATTCTGAAGCAGGATGTGGGGACGTTGGTATTTAAGGAACTAGAGCACACAGAAAGAAAAAGGAGAGGGAGATGCACATTGAGGCAAACGGTGACATTTTTTGGAGGCCAAGGAAATGTAGGAAATGTACATTTTACCTAAGATAAAGTGAATCTTAGAAGAGAAAAAGAGAGTGAAAGAAAACCAATTATGTAAATGTCCCTGGGTAGGAGGAAGAATGGTTGATCTTGTCTTGTCCCCACTCTGCACCTGGGAAGATGAGCTTGGAATCAGCATTATTAGTGCAGAAGTAAACAGGCTTTAGTGTTGGAGGTAGGCTCAGTTGGCAGACCCAAAGTTACAGTTTGGTTGTCCTTGTTTATGGGAGACCAGCAAAAAATGTCTTATGAATGATCTGCAGGGGCAGTCCTTCCCAGATGCCTCGGGTTTGTACCATTTGGTGGGGAGCTTGCCAATGTCCAATGTTAGTAACAGCTCTCCTTTGGGATGAGAGTGTCGCCTGACTCAGCTTCTAGGCTTGATTTTTCCTTTTGTGTAATAAGTTGGGATGATCCTGAGATTTTTCTTTCCTTCACACACATTTGCATAAGTTACTGAAAACCTAGCTGCTTTGTTACACTTCAAAATCGAGTAAAGGCTAAGCACAGTAGATGGCTTCTTAGTGCTTACATGAAAGTCATGTGTGAATATTTCTGGTAGTTGGTGACTTTTCTCCACAAAGACCCCACTGATGACCCATACTCTTATCATTTAGCTCTGCCACGTAACAGGCCCTTAAAATCTTCTGCATCTAGAGTTCATAAAGGAAAAGAGACAAAAATGGTTTCCACAAAATTAATACTAACCAATTTTCCTCATAATATATTGAAAGGAATTAGTCATCTGGAGGCATCTGAGGACCTGGAAAGTACAGTCACTACGTGCTAGACAGCTAACCCACTAACAAATCTACATTCAGGAAGAGGAAGTATGCATTTTGGTGACCAATGGTCATCTCTTTTGTAATGCTTAGTAATTATCAGTGGGTTTTTAAGATGTATACATTGCTATATGGACTGGATTCTGAGGCAGGCACCATGAACTATCAGTACTAAGTGCAGCTTGAGGCATGTGGGTAGCAGGTGAATGTTTTATGAAGGGAGCAGGATATAGCAGCTACATGAACTCTGAAGCCAAGTTTACCTGCACTCAAATTCTAACTCCACTAATTCCTAGTTGTAAGATTTTGAGTAAGTTATTTAACCTTGATTTCTTTCTCTATAAAAATGAAGATAGCAAAATTAATCATCTATGCTACACAGGTTATTGTGGGGATTAATAATTAATAAAGTTAAAGCTCTTAGAACAATATTTATATTGTGTATAGTATAAATTTATACACTATTTATAGGGTGTACTATTTACATTGAATTTTGTTTGAATTCTGGAATTATATATACTCAGGTATGTCCATATCATCAAATATTTAATGAACATCAACAAAATGTAAGAGATAAACAGAGGCATGTTAAGTAGTATTTGCCTAAATGTGCTTACAGAGGCGTGGAGACACAGAAAATACGAAGATAGGTAGAGCTATATGCAAAATGTAACGGAAAGGCACCTGTTAGGCTGGAGGGATCAGGAAAGTCTCAGTGGAGAAAGTGATCGGTAAAGGCATAGGCAGTGAGTAGGCATGAAAAAGAGAAACATGGTGCCACGGTGTCTTGAAGAGAAAACGAGATTGAAGATACAGTTTGAAGGAGACATCAGAATTTCACTTCAATGTCTTTTTTTTCTTTTTGCAATTTTTGGCTGGGGATGGGTTTGAACCCACCACATCTGGCATATGGTACCAGAGCCCTAACCTTTTGAGCCACAGGTGCCGCCCATTCAATGTCTTAAGGAGAAGACACTATTGGATATGAATTGGATCATGTAGAAAATGATAGACACCAAAGAAACTGCTCAAGAGATTTTCCATTCTTCACTAGACTCACCTATGAATTCAGAAAAAGAGAAGATATTGAAAAATAATGATGGTGGCAGGGATGATGCTGGCAAATTTATTTTTAAACAGAGAGAATGCAAGACAACTTATAATGGAGAACTGTAGACAGGTATAAAAAAGTGCTGAGGATCTAGTATTTTAAATAGGAGGTAAATGCTAAATGGAAATCTTTAAAAACCCCTTATAATAAATGTTTATAATTTTAGTAACTTCATCAGTCACAATCAATATTGAACAATATATATAATTCCTATATATTAAATGCATGAACAGACACATCTAGCTATCTAGTTTTGTTTTCTTTTTTCTAACCCCTTACAGAATTCTGCCTTAACGTTGCTAAAGAAATTATGACTTATATGTTGCCTTCTTAGTTACCTATTTCACACCAACATGGGGATGAGACTTAACTACGTTATTTAGATGAACAAAGTGTCTGGAGCCAGAAATATCTGATTTTGAATCTTGAGTTCACTAAATTACATATGATCTGTGTATGTTAGTTAAGTTATATGTGGCTGAGGATGTTGTGTCCCAAACTATCAGCAGTTCTTACTAAAGATGTCTTAAACTAAAATGAGAATTTATTAACATAATAGGTTCTAAGAGAAGAGAAAAAGAGAATCCAGTAGCACAACAATCCAGATTCTCTGTATGTAGTGCCATCAACCCAGAGTTTTTTTAAATCTTAAAATTCCCACCCCCATAAACTACGTGCATCATCCCAAGACTTTCATTCTCTCTCAGCAATGTGAAAAGCTGAAGAGATGCTATTTCTTGGTTCCCTTTTAAGAGCAAATGAAATATCCTAGACTCATCCTAGAAGACTTTCCTAGTGTCTCATGGTTAAATTGCATTCTTTGTGCACCAATCACTAGCAAAAGGAATGACATTGTGATTATTAACGAGGGGCTTAGTGTCCACTGGAGCACAATTACTGGAGAGCTGAGAAACATTGGGGTGCTGTTAACATAGAAAAAAGGAGGAGAGGCATTTGGGAGGCAACATTTGGAGATGCCCACCACCTCTTTCACCTCAGCTCCAAAAATATAACTATTAAAGTTCCTTAGATGGTAAGTTGTGGAAATATATAGAATTTTCTATGATTTTCACTTCTAATACTCTAAAAGAAAAAAAGGACAATCCCACTAACCATACCTCTCATCCACCCTCAGAGCTACCAGTATCTTATTCAAAGTATTTTCAAAGGCAAATGAGTCTCCATATTTTGCTTCACCCCCCAGAGCTAAATATCCTTTTAAATTATGCACCTAAACATGGGGGGTAGGAATAGGAGAAATACACACCAGGCTTCCTAAGTTCAAGTGCTGTGTATAAGTGCTCTTGGTTTGAATGCCACTTGAGTAACATATATGCCAAGTAAGTGCTCTATGTAAAATAAGACCTTTAGCCAGGAAGGAAGCCATGCTATTTAAGAAGGCAGGAGAAGCTCCATGCACAGTGTGAGCAATGCCATCCAGCCAGTGCAATCTTTCTTCCTAAAAATTTGGATAATGATGTTCTTAATGCCAGAGTTTTAAATGATGCACCTGGATAGGTATTTATTTTCTCATTTCACAAACTCTTAAATGTCTTCTCTAATGGCAGCAGGAGTAAATACCAGCTTTGTTGATAAAAATAGAGACTTTTCAGAAATTCTTCTGGGTGATATTGAGGAATTTACACATATTTTGGATCCCAATACCTGTTCTTTTCTGACAGTGGGTGGGTTTTGTAATTTGGAGTAAGTTCTAAGTGTTAGACTTGCCTTGAAGGTGTGAAGAGACAGAAGAGATTGACCTATAAACTGGAAAGTGTTTCAAAATAGCTGATACCTCTGTGTATTTGTGTGTGTGTGTTTTTAGACCTGGTAAAATCCATGCCTAGGGCTAGGGAGCGATGTGTTACTTGAAGAGCACTACAAAGGCCTACATGTGTTTGGATCAAGACTTTAGTTTCTAAACCCTGCAGATTTGGATGTTTTGTGGTTTGAGGAAAGCTCTCTGGCTATTCACCAGCTTTTTGTTTTTCTAAACCCTATTGTTTGGGGGAACTTGAACAAAATGGCTATAAATTCTACCTTTCTTCATACAGAAAAAAGAAAATAAATCAGAGTCAGCTATACAGCAGTAAATAATGCTAGAAGTAAAATGCAAGCCCTCATTTTAATGTGTTATGTGCAGAATGTTGTGCTATCAAGTTAGCTAAATGTACCTCTACTAGCTCATTCCCAGAGTACTAGCTTTGATTCAGGGCCTTAACTCACCACATACCATTCTGGGTTTTTCTCTAAAAGGTTATCTTTACCTTGCCCCTCCAAATTGGTTTCTCTTTGCAATATAAAGTGGCATAGAACATAAGATCATTAAAAAGACAAAATGTGTTTGAATGTTCAGTCACCTGCAAAAACAGACGAACTCCCACCCAGAATCTGGTTTCAGTGTTAGAACTGATGCTATAACACACACACACATGCACACACATCATTGAAATTTCTGGGCAGAGCAGTACAGGAATCTCAAGAAGGTCTAAAACAGCTCAAGAAGGGTGGGTGCTGTGGCTATGCTTGTAATCCCAGTACTCTGGTAGTCTAAGGCAGACTCATGACCTGAGCTCATGAGTTAGAGACCAGCCTAAGCTAGAGTACGCCAAGCTAGAGTAAACCTCTAAATATAGCCAGGTTTTGTGGTGGGTGCCTGTAGTCCCAGCTACTTGGGAGGCCAAAGCAAGAGAATCCCTTAAACTCAGGAGTCTGAGGTTGCTGTGAGCTATAATTAAGGTGACCAGATTTTAACATTGGTAAAGCGGGACACCATTGATGGAGGGCAGGCAATGCAAACTTTGATAAGCAGTTCTTGATAATCA
>CAUYQV010175678.1:0-10056 GCA_963574575.1 Galagoides demidoff
CCTAAGTGAATTTTCTTTTCTATTTTTTTTTTTTTGAGACAGAGTCTCACTTTGTTGACCTTGGTAGAGTGCTGTGGCATCACAGCTCACAGCAACCTCCAACTTCTGGGCTCAAGCAAGTTTCCTGCCTCAGCCTCCCAAGTAGCTGGGACCCCAGGTGCCTGCCACAACGCCTGGCTATTTTTTAGTTGCAGCTGTCATTATTGTTTTTGGCGGGCCCAGGCTGGATTCGAGCCTGCACCTTAGGTACATGTGGCTGGTACCATAGCCACTTGAGCCACAAGCACCAAGCTTTTGGTTCCAAAGCTTACCCTTGTCCAGTTATTCTGTAGGACCTCCCATTCCTGAGGGAGCGTGGACATGGGCAGTGTGTAGCAGAAGACTATTTCCACCCTCCTCTTAAAAGTGGGATGAGGGGAGGTTGTTCAAGTTGAAACTCAGCTTGCTCATGTGGTCCAAGGCTGGATTGCAGGCAGTCAGAACTCACAAAGTCATGATAAAGAATTGTTGCTGAGGTCTGTAGCCCCTTACTCACTTTTATCTGGTATCACAGAAGAATCCAACCACCTAAGTGAATTTTCTTTTCTATTTTTTTTTTTTTGAGACAGAGTCTCACTTTGTTGACCTTGGTAGAGTGCTGTGGCATCACAGCTCACAGCAACCTCAAACTCTTGGGCCTAAGCTATTCTCTTGCCTTAGCCTCCCAAGTAGCTGGGACTACAGGCACCCACTGCAAAGCTCAGCTCTTTTTTTTTGTTGCACTTGCCATTGTTGTTCAGCTGGCCTGGACTGGGTTTGAACCTGCCAGCCTCAATGTATGTGGCCAATGCAGTAACCACTGTGCTACAGGCACCGAGCCAACACCCAACTATTTTTTACAGACAAGGTCTCCTTCTGGCTTAGACTGGTCTCAAACTTGTGAGCTCAGGCAATCCATCCACCTTGGGCCTCCCAAGTGCTGGGATTATAAGGGTGAGCCACCGCACCTGGCAGCTAAGTGAATTTTCCAGATACATAAAATTCACTCCTTTGCAGTTTATTTATTTATTTATTTATTTATTTTTATTTTATTTATTTACTTATTTATTTTTTTACAGACAGTTTCACTTTGTTGCCCTCGGTAGAGTGCCATGGTGTCACAGTTCACAGCAACCTCAAACTTCTGGGCTTAGGCAATTCTCTTACCTCAGCCTCCCAAGTAGCTGGGACTAAAGGCACCCACCATAATGCCTGGCAATTTTTTTTTTTTTTTGCAGTTTTTGGCTGGGGCTGGGCTTCAACCCACCACCTCTGGCATATGGGGCCAGCACCTTTACTCCTTGAGCCCAGGCACCACCCCATATTTATTTATTTTTAGAGACAGAGTCTCAGTTTATCAGCCTCGGTAGAGTGCTGTGCCATCACAGCTCACAGCAACCTCCAACTCCTGGGCTTAGGCAATTCTCTTGTCTCAGCCTCCCAAGTAGCTGGGACCACAGGTGCCCACCACAACGCCTGGCTATATGTTGTTGTTGTTGTTGTTGTTGCAGTTTGGCTGGGGCCAGGTTCAAACCCGGCACCCTCAGTATATGGGGCCCACGCCCTACCCACTAAGCCACAGGCACTGCCCTCCTTTGCAGTTTAAAACTTAAAACAACAACAACAACCCATTTTGGAAGGAAATCATTCTAAAATGTTACACTCATCTTCAGCATATCTGCAAAATAAAATAAAATTTGGGGGCTGTATGAGGGGCATTCATAAAAACCCAACGGCTTCTGTGCAGCAGGGTCTTCATAAGCCGTTAACAGTGGGAGCAGAGGAGCTCTTTACTTTTATGCTAAGTAACCTTAGACCACTTGAAAAATATTTATGACTGCTTGAATTTTGTTTTTTTGGTATTGCCTCCCTTCTACCAGGTTATTGGGTCATTTGCTGCTCTAAATGTGCTTCTAATCTATAGTATAGAAACATGGACACTGTAAAATTGCAAAAATAAGGGTAAGTAGGTCATGGTCGAGGACTGGAGAATCTATCCAGTGAGTCATGCACATGGGTATTTTAGCCACTAAGAAATCTTTTCCACTCCCTATACACCCTGTACTTGACCTTGTATATGACATGTCCCTGCACATTATTCCCAACATTACTATTTGCTTCATCCATTGGAAAAGTCCTCTGAGGATTATAATGTACCCAGTAACAGGAGACAGAACATTTAAGAGAAGAAAATCAGCACAGTGTAGAAATAAAAAACAATCTTTGGCACTAAAAAGATATGAATGAGATTCCTGGTGTTCCTATTTTCCTGCTTCATGATTGCTTTGGGGACAGGCCACCCACCTACCATTGTGAGCCTTAGGGTCATGAAGATGAAAGGAGATAATAATGTAGAACAGTGCTTAGCACAGCACCTAGCAAAAATGGGGCAAGGAAAGGAAATCAGAATGTGTTTGGGTGCTTGACGGAGTCAGGAAGGAGGGGGACAAGAGTGGGAACCTGAGGGGACAGAAGAGGAACAGTAAAGGGAGACGTGCTATCTGGGCTTCCTGCAAAGAGGAATGTGTATGTTCCTTGGGTAGCCTGGAAGACCTGATGACTGTCACAAAGAGTGCTTGTGGGGGTTTGTGTCTTCCTCACTTAAGATTGGAAACTACTTTGAGATGGCTAGTTTTTTCTCTTCCTTTTTTCCTGCTCTAATTAACACTGGCTTGGGGGTCCTGGCAGAGAGAGAGAGGTGAAGGTGTTCCCACAATGGTTTGGACCTACCTAAACCTAAATGAAAATGCCCAAACAAAGCAGCCATAGGAGCCCCCATCTGCCTGCAGGCTGGGAAATTGTTACTTTTGTGGCTCTTGGCCCAGAAGAGGGAGAGTAGAAAAGGACGTGGTAGCAGGATGGCTGTCCCTTTGTCCCCACATCTCTTTTGGCCTATTCTTCTTTGTCTTTCAAATCAACTTTTGGTTTTTCTGCCTCTCGCCCACTCCTCTTTTTAGCATCCACTCTGGGTTGGACACTGGACTGAGTGGTCGGAAATAAAGACAGAAATAATGTACAGTCCTGGCTCCTGGAGAAAGACCACCAGCTCCCTTACCCACTGAAATCCCCTCAACCCCTGTCAGTTCTGCCCCTCTCACTTTGTGCTGTCACGCCTTAAAACCACGCTCCGCAGTGTTCCCCAGAGGGAAGCGACACAAAGGAAGGGGGGAATGCAGAAAGAAGGGAATCCCGCTGACATCACTGCTCATTAGCATGTGTGACCTCATCAGGGGGCGGGACAATTTCCCCAGGTGTCTAGGGGGGAGGGCATTTGTGTGTGTGGGGGGGGGAGTGGTATTTAAAGGAAAAAGCTGACAGTGCTGCTGAGTGAGGGAGCGGGTGCTGCCAGCCGCCGGGCTGCACACGAACACGCACACCGATGCACACGGAGCCCGACACCGACATGGACACGGACACAGAAACCACAGCACTCTGCCCCTCTGGCAGTCACCAGGTCTCCCCCCCAGAGACACCCACACCAGGTGAGGGCTAACTTGAGCAGGTTCTGACTGAAAACCATGGGGATGGGAGCTGAAGCTTTGATGGGAGGTGAAAAAGCTTAAATCCAATCAGCAAGAGGGGAAGAGCAAGTCAGGAAGTGGAGAAGACCCTTGCTCCTATAAGGACGTGGCTGGGCTGGGGTGGAGGGGGAGAAAAGCTGCCTCAGTACCCCCTCCCCCATCACTCCCAGGGCTTTGCTTGAGAAAGTGGTACATGGCCCCTAGCTCAGCCTCATTCCCAAGCGGCTGGGACAGACTGGAGGAACGGGGAAGACAGGGGCAGCCTACAAACCTGGGAACCACAGGCAGGGGGGCTACCCTGGGGACCTGTTGTAAGGATTTCTTCTGGCTTGTGGCTCCGGAGGACCTGGCTACCAGCCAAGTATTGATCCTGGGCTATTTCCAGCTCTTTCCATCCCCCTTTGTTGTGTCTGTTGTTCCTCCTCCAGTTACCCTGACCTGTGCATTGTCACTCTCTCCTTCGCTCACACATGTACACTCTACCTCTCAGAGAACACAATATTCTCTCCCACTCACAGAGACAGCAATACAGGATTCTCACACAACTATGCACTGGGGGTTGCTCACGTACAGGGGCCTGGGCGGCAGCGGCCCCTCTCTCACACCCCCGCAGGGGAGACCCAGCACACGTTATCTCAGAGAGCAAAGGCCTTATCCTTAGGAACAGGCACCCTACAAAGTTTTTGACTTCATCAGAACCTACTCCTTAGGGGCAGCAGCTTCAGCTTCTTATCCCTTTACCCCTTCTTGGTGTGGAGAAGCAATAGGGGGCCAAGGCCTCTTGATGGAAGGAAGAGCAGCCTCCCCCGACCCCAGAGGGCTAGGAGCATAACCTGGGGATATGCTTGTATGTTGGTGTTAAGCATGAGTGGATGTGTGAGCCTGTGAACAGCCACCTCTCCTATATGGGCATGTTTTGAAATAGGCTGTGGCTGGGACTACTTTGGGAAAGCCATCATGTCAGTTCCACAGAGGCTCACCAGTTTGGGTTTCTGGGGAGTTTAGTGGGAGGTCACACCAAAGAAGATTCTCGTTCCTTTGGGTCCTGGTCATAGACTGGGTGTGGCCGGGCCTCTGAAGCTAAAGCAGCCTAGATTGAGCCCTCTGCAGATGGCTAGGCATACCCCACTCATAGCCTTCCTTTCTTCGCTCCCCCCTCCCAGAAACAGATGCCACAATCCTGAAGAAACCAGAGAAACTGTTGGCAGAGTTGGATCGGGGTGGGCCACCCTCTGTCCCAGGGGCCCCCAGAAGAAGAGGCAGTATGCCTGTCCCCTACAAGCACCAGCTCCGGCGGGCCCAGGCTGTAGATGAACTTGACTGGCCACCTCAGGCTTCATCCTCTGGCTCCTCTGATTCCTTGGGCTCAGGGGAGGCATCACCTGCCCAAAAGGATGGCATTTTCAAGGTCATGCTGGTTGGGGAGAGCGGCGTAGGCAAGAGCACCCTAGCAGGCACTTTCGGCAGTCTCCAGGGAGACAGTGCTCATGAGCCAGAGAACCCAGGTATTCGGGGGAGACCTGTATGATCAAGGGGGCCCTGGGGCCCTGGTCAGGTATGTCCTTATGACATACACAGCCCCTAAAGGACAGAACTCTGAGAAACTTCAGTGCTTTCTGTTGCAGCCTCTGTGGAGGGAGATGGGGATCCCTGGTTACCAAGTCTCACAAGCATTGGGGAACCTCCTAATGGGCTTTATTTCCTCTCCCCACTTCCCAACAGAGGACACCTATGAGAGACGAATCATGGTGGATAAAGAGGAAGTGACTCTAGTTGTTTATGACATCTGGGAACAGGTGAGAATTAAGATGTGGCTGCAAGTGATGAAGCTGGGAGAACTGGGGAAGGGCAAGGTCTGGGTGAAGGCTGGTGGGCCGCAGGCCCTGGTTTCAAAATATATTAGAATCTTTTCTTTCATTTGTATCATCTCAGAGAACAAAGGCCCACACCATTGTGATACCATGCCTGTGATCATAAGACCCACAGTCTTCCCAAGATCTTCTTGACCCAAACAAAACTTGGGATCTGAATTTGATGTAAGCCAGGGGGGACACCCTGAATTGACCCCACCCATAAATTTTCTATCCCTGAAGAATCTGATGTGACAGGATTAAGAATTCAGAGTTTGGCTCAGCGCCTGTGGCTCAATCAGCTAAGGCACCAGCTACGTACACCTAAGGTGGCAGGTTCGAATCCCCAGCCCGGGCCCGCCAAAACAACAATGATGGCTGCAACCAAAAAATGGCCAGGCGTTGTGGTGGGCGCCTGTGGTCCCAGCTACTTGGGAGGCGGAGGCAGGAGACTAGCTTGAGCCCAGGAGTTGGAGGTTGCTATGAGCTGTGATGCCATGGCACTCTACCCAGGGGGATAGCTTGAGGCTCCGTCTCAAAAAAAATAAAAAGAAAAAGAATTCAGAGTTTTAGAATATCAGGGAAGGAGAAAAATAAGTGAGGATTTCTGAATATTTGGACATAAAGTTTACTATGTAGAATGAAGAGGCCAAATTACACTTCAATAGCATTCTTTTTTTTTTTTTTTTGAGACAGAGTCACAAACTGTCACCCTGGGTAGAGTGCCATGATGTCATGGCTCATAGCAACCTCCAACTCTTGAGCTTAAGTGATTCTCTTGCCTCAGCCTTCCAAGTAGCTGGGACCATAGGCACCTGCCACGATGCCTGGCTATGTTATTTGTTGCAGTTGTCATTGTTGTTTTAGTTGGCCTGGGCCAGGTTTGAACCCTCCAGCCTCAGTGTATGTGGCCAGTGCCCTACCCACTGAGCTATGGGTGCCACCCTGAATAGCATTAATTTTATTCATGAAGAGCTTAAGCATAACTACTGATCTAAAAGCCCCTCTCCCAGTTGGGGCTCACATTACTAACTTCCTCCTCCACAAATGTGCTAGGTATGGAGATTCTGGGCTGGGTGCAGTGGTTCACACCAGCACTTTGGGAGGCCAAACTGGGAGGACTGCTTGAGGCTAGCAGTTCAAGTCCAGCCTGGACAACATAGCAGAATCCATGTCTCTACAAAAAAAAAAAAAAAAATAGCTGGTGTTGGTGGTATGCACTCCTGCAGATGGAGCTATTTGGGAGGCTAATGCAGAAGGATAACTTAAGCCCAGGAGATTGAGTGAGCTATAACCACACCACTCTCTGGGCAAAACAGCAAAACCCTGTCTCAAAAAAATAAGGGGGGGGGGGGAGGGTTAGAGAGAGTCTGCCATTAATTAGCTTTTTTGTCCTAAGCAAATGCCTTCCTTCTCCCTCACAGCCCTCATCTTTATAAGATGTAGGTGCTGGACAAGACCACCTATTTCTCCAGCCCTAACATTTCACAACTCTCTCTGCCTGTCTGTAGGGGGATGCTGGAGGGTGGCTACGGGACCACTGCCTTCAGACAGGAGATGCCTTTCTCATCGTCTTCTCAGTCACTGACCGCCGAAGCTTCTCCAAAGTTCCAGAGACCCTACTTCGGCTCCGGGCTGGGAGGCCACACCATGACCTACCTGTCATCCTCGTTGGTAACAAGAGTGACCTGGCCCGCTCCCGGGAAGTATCACTGGAGGGTGTGTATTCTAAACCAATTCCCTACTGGAAAACTAAAAAAAAAAAAAAAAAGTCTCACCTCCAGGTCATCTCTTCTCTCTAAGGCCTTTTTATTCTCACAAACTAACTGGCATTTAACCCCAGGCTAACCCCCAATTGCTCCACTCCTAGGAACCTGAGAATCTCTTCACTCCTCCTCACCTCTCCTCCAAGGCCTCTTTCTCCCTTTCCTTCTCATCTCAGCCTTGATCTCTGTTTCCAGATTCCTTAGTCCCAATCCCTTTCCACCTCCCGCCCGCGACTTCCCCAGGGCCACCCTCGCCCCAGGCCCAGTGCTGCCCAGTGGGCGCCTGAGTCGGTCCCTTCCTACAGAGGGCCGCCACCTGGCCGGGACGCTGAGCTGCAAGCACATCGAGACATCAGCCGCTCTGCACCACAACACGCGGGAGCTCTTCGAGGGCGCCGTGCGCCAGATCCGGCTGCGGCGGAGTCGGAGCCGCGCTGGAGGCCAGCGGCAGGCGCTGGGCAGCCCCGAGGGCCCCGCACCACCCGCTCGCCGAGAAAGCCTCACCAAGAAGGCCAAGCGCTTCCTCGCCAACCTGGTGCCGCGCAACGCAAAGTTCTTCAAGCAGCGCTCCAGGTCGTGTCATGACCTCTCGGTGCTCTGAGCTGCGGTCGCCATGGCCACTGCGGTAGCCATGGTCACCGCGCCCTTCGCTCGCCCCCTCACCCCGCCCCGTCTGGCTTTCTCTGTTGAGGCCGTCTAGGAAACCAAAACCTCCCAGGATGCCCCAGTGTGGCTGCGGGGGCGAGCCTGGGCCAGTGGGCTGTATCCTCCTGACACGTCTGGCCCGGGGCGCCCAGGAGCTAGGGCGCAAACCTGCGGGCTGGAGCTCTGCGGCCGGTGGGCGGGGCGGGTTCTGGCAGGTCAGGAAGAAAAATAGTTCTGCAAAGTATTTTGGTTTTTATTAATCCGAGTTTCGCCACCTCTCCTGTAAAGAAATCCTAAAGGCGAGAACTGGAAAAGTGCTTCGCAGACTCCTTGGCGGAGTTCACCGCCTTGTACTTTGCGTGAATATGCCTCTCCTTTAAGAGATACTTAAAGGTAAAGAAAGGCATGGAAACACTTCTTTCAGGGACTATGCAGAATACGTTCCAGCTCCACGTATCCACTTTACCTTTAAGAAGTTCTTAAAAAGCAAGGTGCTGGAAGCGCTGTTCTTGAAATTTGATTCTGGGACTGACCATTCCTGTACGCACTTTCCCTTTAAGGTTATTAAAGGTAAGGTGCTGACAGAATTTCTGCGTTCAGATGCCAGCATGAAGAGCCCAGAGGTGGCAACCCCCTTTGGCCAGGACCCAGGAGGCACCAGCAAAAGGGCACTCCTTCCCTATTCAATAAAGAATTTTTCTACTCCATCTTTTCACTTTATCTGCTCTCTGAGCCCCAGACAAGGGATGGCTGTCGATGGAAACTGCTGTCACAGATGAGAAAACAGGCCCAGAGGAGAGGCTCTGAACCTGATTTGGTCATGCATTTGCTGATGAGAAAACACTTCTGGGGAGGAATAGAGATCTGCTAGAATTAATCTGTAACTTACGACCAAGTCTGTGGACTCTGGGCCCCTTCTCCTTACCCCACCCTAACCTGCAGGGAACAGGCTGGAGGCTACATTTAGCTCTCACAGCTACTCAGCTTTGCTTGGGCTAGTTCAAGGTGGGGCCCATATCCACCAGGGGGCACATCTACTGGGGCGTGATGGGGTCTTCCTGCATCTCCTTTGACAGGGCCCCATAGCCCCAGCTGTCACCTGCAAAGCCCGTGTGAGTACTGAAGCTGTCACCGCCTCCCCTGGGGACGCCCACGCCTGCTGCTGCTGAGCCATGAGTCTGAACAAAGGGAGCAGAGGCAGCAGCTCCTCTCACCCCTAGACATACAATACAGCTACCTGAGCACCTGAAAGCCAGGCTTCCACCCTACCCTACACAGCCTTCCAGAACTTGACGGAAAGAGGAATAAGATGTCACTCAAGTCCCTGCAGCTAGGCAAGAGTCAAGGGGGGACCAACCCGACATGGGTGCTTATGACAATATGAATAATAGCATTATCTAGTCTTCGTACACTTTGCTAATTTTTTTTTTTTTTGAGACAGAGTTTCACTATGTCACCCTCAAGTGAAGTGGCCACTCATAGCTCACAGCAATCTCCAACTCTTGGGCTTAAGTGATTTTCTTGCCTCAGCCTCCCAAGTAGCTGGAACTACAGGTGCCACCACAACGCCTGGCTATTTTTTTTCATTGTAGTTGTCATTATTGTTTAGCAGGCCCTGGCCAGGTTAGAATCTGCCAGCCCCAGTGTATGTGGCCCATGCCCTAACCACTGAGCACAGGCGCCAAGCCTATCTGTTAATTCTTTAAAGACTGTATAAATGGTTACTACCTAGTTTACACTAGAAGAATCAGAGTGTAAAGTAACTTGCCTGAAGTCACCCAGTAAGCAACAGTGCTGAGATTCTACTCACGTCAGCTTGATAATGGTAATTTTATCCAGCTTTGCATCTGAGGCTCCACTTCCAATAAGGATGGGGGAAGAGGAAGAGAGACAGGAGAAGAAATGAGAGGACACAATGAGCAGGGCCATGTGCAGTAGCTTTGGTGAAAGGTCCAGAGAAATTACATGTCTATAGTGGAGTAAGCAAGTTCTAAACTCTGGGGACCATGAACAGGCAGTTCAAATTTTAAAATGCAGGCTCGGCGCCTATGGCTCAATAGGCTAGGGCGCCAGCCACGTACGCCTAAGGTGGCAGGTTCGAATCCCCAGCCCGGGTCCGCCAAACAACATGATGGCTGCAACCAAAAAATGGCCGGGCGTTGTGGGGGGCACCTGTGGTCCCAGCTACTTAGGAGGCGGAGGCAGGAGACTCACTTGAGCCCAGGAGTTGGAGGTTGCTGTGAGCTGTGATGCCAT
>CAUYQV010175680.1:0-29084 GCA_963574575.1 Galagoides demidoff
GCACACTGTACCCCATGACTGCATTAATGTACACAGCTATGATTTAATAAAAAAAAAAGAGAAAAAAGTTTCTCCAGCCTAATATGTTTACTAAAGTATGAAAACAACCCTTATCTACAAAACATTTTCTACTCCCTTTAGTACAGACAGGAAAAGAGGCCTATGTGATGTCACCTCTATACTCCCAGGTCCCCCTGAGGTCCCCGTGTGCTCTTGTTTTTGAATTTCTCAATCCTAGAAATTAGATTTTGAAGATGAAGGAATAAGATAATACTGAAAGAAGAACCAGGGTCAAATGATATGTCTTTATCAACCGATTAGAATATTTTTCTATTCATTTCACCCTCATTTAATTTCCAATTATTTTCTTCCTATTTATTCAGCACTTCCTGATCTTTCATAACAAAAGAGTGGACGGCACAGAGACAAAGGGAAGACCCGCCACCACTGCTGAGTTTCATCATTTTATTGTCATCGACACATGGCTTCGAACTCCAGTAACAGGAAGGGTTTGCTCTGAAGAAAAGGGAGGGAAAAAAACAAAAACCAAAACCGGGCTCACTACTATACCCTTTGGGGTCTGCAAGACAAACAGTCTTTCCTAGCAAGTCGCTAAGCCCCTTAGGGGTATAAGCTTCTCTGTGAGGATCACAATATCCTCATTCCCCTCATTAACATAACAATTGCTAGATGGAAAACAAAGCCATTCTAATTTGAACAATATAAGAAGATTGTGAGATATTTCTGGTCCTGGAGACCAGAGCTGATGGTCAACCTTGGAAATGATTCTGAGACACAAAAGCTGAGCGGGAATTAACTCTGTCTGAGCCAAATCGTGCAACTGCACTGTCTATACCCTTGAAGACCCTGGAGGGCACCCAGAAAGACGGATTTTTTTTTTTTTTTGCATCCCTGTTTGTTGCATCCTGGAGTCAGCCTCGCCCTAGACCGATTCCATCCACCCTTTATTTTCACATCAAAATTTAGGTGATTGTCACACTAACGCCCAATCACACTCATCCTGTATGTTTTTCCTTCCACAATTCACAAAAGAGGTACCTGAGGCACAAAGTTGTTATCTGAGTGAATAAATTAAGTAGAAATACCACTTGCTTTGTGATTTCCAGAATATTCCAACACATTCACAGCATCACTTCAGGCTACCTTTCATGAGACATGAGAATTCTTTAAAAAGTTATATTCATAGGGAGACCTGATAAACACAAAAAGAAACTAACCCACAAAATTAGAACAGGTACGCGCTGCATCCTCATGAATCACGAGTGTGGTAAAGTCATGAAAAATGAATCTACGGAGGTGCAGGCTCTGTCTATACGTATTAAGTAAACATGTGCTTGTAAGACACTATAGTATTTTGTAGACCATTGTCTTGCAGGAACTCCCCAGGAGGGTGGGCAATCTGCGGGTGACGTGGTCCAGACGAGAGCAATGAAAACCAGACACTCTAAATTATTAGCAAACACTGGGTCACCCACCTTTGTATGGCTTCAAGTTTGATGTTATCCCTTGGTGCTGTCACTGCCATTCAGCACGAAGGTAAGCCCCACACCCTCCACGTATCACCTGCAGAAATCCATTGGTTTTGGTTTCCCACAGTTCACACAAAGCTCCAAGAACTATAACATTCAGTCCTATGAAAGCAGCTGGTTCTTCCCTGGGAATCAGTGCTGCTTCGCCTCCTCCTGGGAGGTAGGAGCTGGGAACACTGCAGTCCTCAAACTCAGTCTCTCCCTCTCCTGCTCTCTCCGTCTCTGTGTGTCTTCCTTATTTATGTCATAATATCAGAGAAGCCAGGAAACAATTTTGCTTCCCTTTTTGGGAGTCCCACATAGATAGCCCAGCTGCCATGACTTTACTATAAAATAGTAAAATAGTAAAATATAAAAATATGCTATAAAAGCCTGTTATTTCCTAGTATAACTGGCTGGATTTTTTGCTCTCGTAGTCTCACTTTTGCCATTGGTAATGCCTCAATACCTACCATTTTGTATATGAAAGCTTTTGGGGATACTGTTAAATCTTTTTCTTTAGTTGACACCTAAAGTTTTTCCAACACTCTGGTCTGCAATTAGTCTGTCGTTTACAAAAGTTAGAGGGTACACAATGAAATGTATTTTTTTTAATAATTGCTTTGTTTTTCAGGCTAAAAGATGATTAGTCTAAAATAAAAAGTGTAGGGAGAATCTCATTAATCCTCCTAAACAGGTGGCTGGGTGGCACTTTTACGTATCTGGACTTGATAGGAAGCCTTTTCACTGCTGCAGAGTTGAGAAATGGCTCAGCACCTGTGGGGTTCCCATGGTCTTCTGTCATCACGTAGAAAAACAGGAAGTTGGAGAAATAATCAGCTAATTTACATAGTATTAGAGTCGATGCCTTTATCAAAATGAGAAGGCAGAGTGATAAAAAAGAGGAGAAATGGGGGAGTCCACATGGGTCACTGATGGTTCATCAGGTTATGAATACACACGTAACTCTGCTAACCAACTCATTATGAATAGCAATGATAACGTCACTTAGGGAGGACTGACTTTTCTGTCTAGTTGTCAAAACATTTCATCTCTAAAATTCCGAGGTAATTTTCAAGTGCAAATTTTATTCCCCACAAAGCTTCCGATGGAGTCCCTGCCTCATACCTGAGTTCACACACCTGCCTCTGGGCAGCCAAGACCCACCTTCCCATCAGACTTACTCCAACCCTTTCATCCTTCCCATCCTGTGAGCCTGGGCAATGGCGTCAGGATTCTGGAAAAGCCAGTTCCTCCACAAACCATGGTCTCATTAGCTGCCTGATACCAGCTCTCACAGCGTGAGTTAAATCATTAAGAAAAGTACTGAAAAGTTAAATAAATATATTACCTGCCTTCACGCAGCTTATGTTTTGGCCAGAAACACAAGTAATGGACTTTGAAAGGGTTGCCAGGGTCAGAGCTGATTCAGAGAAGGCTGCTGAATTCTACTTGGAGGGAAGGAAGAACATTCAGGGAAAGAGGAAAACCCCGGAGGTGTGAAACATCAGGTTCATTAAGGGGAAGCAAGGTGGTCATATCCCCACCAGGTAAGGGTGGGCAGAGACAGAGAGGGGGCAGAGGGGACTGTAGCTCAGGGGGAAGGAGGCAGGGAGGGCTTGGGTGCCATCCTCCCTGTCCTGCTTCCTACAAAGAGATCCTTAAACCCAGACCATTTACTTAAAGTCTCACTGTCATACAACTCGGTGCTTCAATAAGTCTTTGTTAATAGTGTAAGCAGTACAAATGGAACTTTAACCTGGAAACAATGTAACCTAAATATGGTATCCTCTAATTTGAATAAAGTTTATTTAAAAAAATTTAAAACCAATCAACATAGCTTTCATGTCATTTACTTGATTATCGTGTTAAGACATTTATGTTTCTACACTTGACAGATTTGACTTGTACCCTTGAAATATGCTCCATAGGTGTGGTCCTGTGATTGGTTTGATGTAACCACATCAGATTATATAAAAAAAAAATTCAACACATTGTACCCCACATAAAAAATAAATAACTAAATAAAAAATAAAAACAAAAGCAGATAATGGGGGCAAAAGAGCCTTACACACCCAGGGGAAAAAGTAAATACATAAAAACATTTAAAAATAAAAAAAATTAAAAATAAAAAATCTTGTAATTTAAAAAATTAAATAAAGTATACAGTGAAATGCATAGAGAGTCTGACTGGAAACGAAATGCATCGTGTTCCTCCTTCTAATCATTAAGATAATAAGACAAAGGCAACTTGGTGGTAAAATTCCAGATAATTCGGAGATCCTGAAAAAAAATACCCCTTCATCAGGAAACCCTGGAAATACAAAGGACGCATGCTGCGTCAATCAGGTCAGAATACCAAACTCTTCAACTCCACATACACAATATTCTAACTTTCCATCAGACAGATTATTCCTGACTAAGTCCCTAACTTTCCATCAGACAGATTATTCCTGATGAAGTCTAGTTTTCTTATTCAACCACATGCAATGTTTTCATTCTGGCTCAAACAAAAGGGGTCCAGGTGGCTGTGCGTGACTGGCAATTTCTGATTATTTGAGTCTGAGAAAAAGAGCAAGGCAGAGACTGGAGTAACATCTTCCTCTCTCGGAGTCTCATGTGTGTCAGGTGCCCCCTCCTCCCCACCTGTGTCAGCACCCCCGAACGGTCAGAGAGGATCGGGGCCACCCTGGCCCCATGCACTGTGCCCTGCTTGGTGCCTGTGGCCAGTCATAAATATCACACTCTGGTGATGATATGGAAGGTCAAGCACTGCACTGGGACAAGCAGAGAGCTGAAAAATTATGGAGCATATCAGATTAAAGTGGTTCATTTAGTTATCTTTGGACAGCAATACAACATTTTATTAGTAAGTGTAACAACCCTCCTGCTTTCAGAAGGTATGAACCAGAAGTCTGCCTTCACTTATCTCAAAGGAATAAAACAGAAAATAATTTTCCTTCTGAAACATATGTTCTTCCTATTTGATTAGCTCCATGTTTAAGTCTCATGTATGTTCTGAGAAGTCCACGTGACTCCAGACTGCAGGGGTCCTCAAGCTACTGCCTGCGGCCACATGCAGAACTTTTAGGAAATTATCCGGCCCGCCGGGTGTTCTTGCCGTAGCTGCCTGTCCTGCTGAGCAGTCCGGCCCTCCAATGGTCTGAGGGACAGTGAACTGGCCCCCTGTTTAAAACGTTTGAGGACCCCTGCTCCATCCCTCTCTTTGGTCTTCATAAGGCCAGGCTAATTGTCTATCCACATGCAGAGAAGTCACGTCACACGTTGAAAGCAGCCCAGGTGAACTGCAAGGCACACTTCAGATGAGTGAAGTTCCGCTTAAGGAAACCCTGACCGCCGTATGCTGAACTCTGGAGTGAGAGAGGAGCACACAGAACCCTGAGAGCCCGCTGGGCCGTGTCCAGGAATCCCAACCGCACGTCAAGCCGCGGAAAGTGGGCCACGGTCTCCTTTAGAGATGGGGGAAAAAGATAAAGGCCCCAAGGTGGGCAAAGCCAACAACTCTCCATGAGAGATGGATGAGCCGTGGAATGTTTTCAGCCTTCACGTAATTGTTCAAAAGCTCTGCAAGGCATCCTCATTAGCTAAATAAATACCTCTGAGAACAATTTTTTATTTGTTCAGAGCTGACTTAAAGTAACTATTTTCAGGACTTTTTACTAGGTCAGAAGCTTCAAGGGTAAACTTATGTTACCTTGAAAAACATAGTTTTTCTGTTAAAAGTGCACTTTTTAAAAAGCGAATATAGTAGACTGTAGCTAAAAAAATGAATTTTCTACTTTTTGTCGCTATCCTGACATTTCATTCTTGGTCACTCAAACCCCAGTTCACTAAGACACTCAAAGCCTGACTCACCCCACTCCCTCCCACTGTTTCGTGGAACAGAGTGTGTAACAGGCAAAGTTTGAAGGTCAAGTTTATCGATTAAAACCTGTAGCAATGAAATATCTATTAAGTCAGGGTAACTGACTCCCATGTGACTTAATCCACATGGAATTTTTACAGATGGAATGATTTTGATAAAAATTGGCCGTATGACAAGACTTCAGAAAAATAAAAATACTGTAGATATACTATTGCTTTGAAAGTGCAGTGTTCACATACATAAATTAAACACCTCTACATCCCCCATCCATTTCTACAGTATCCACACTGGTTCCCAGACCCTCATTCAAGGACAGAGTAACGCAGTAGATTTCCAACTGGATTTTCTTCCTCAAGTTTTTACATCATAATTTCTTTACACCCCCAAAATATGTTATGATGCCTCTTTCCCCTGACTGTAATTCAACCCATACTAATCCAAAAAATGAAGCTGGAATCACCAGTGTCCCAAGGCTTATTATATTACACGATATTTGAAGAGGACAGTTTCACCACAGTGCTAGCCAGAAGTCAACATGAGATTGCATCAATTTATCAAACAACCGTGTGTTTTTGGATAAGTGATTCACAGACATTACTATGTTCTCCATTGGTTAAACTTCTCTTCTGTCTTCCTAACACAAAGAGTCTTAATTTTTTGCACCGTCAAAGACTTTGACAACAGGTTAAAAACTCTAGTTAGTGTTACTGGGGAATGAAAAAATACTGGAGTACCCAATTTTGCACATACTTTGGTGGGTTTTGTGGTTGAAGAATCCTTGGTTTTGCCCAATTACACATCCGTTTTTTTTAAGGGCAAACTTGTTACTCAGGACACAAACAGCAACAACCAAACCAAAAGTAATACCATGTCAGCCAAGAAAGCCTACGGCAGAGTTTGAGGAAAGCTATTGTTTAAAAATCTCCAGCCTATTTTCTAAGTCAAGTGACCATTTCACACTTCCTTATATATACATAGAACACCCCCTTTCGACCTTTCCCAGCTGCAGAGCCGGTGGGGCTGGTGCACAACCCTAAAGTGTCCACATGGTGATGCTCACAGGGCTGCTCCCCTGACAGCTTCTTAACCTGGGGGTGCTCCACGCATGGCCCCCCAGGGCTTCAGACCCTGGCCAGCTGCTCCGCCGACTCCAGTCGGTAGTGGAGTCTCCCTCAGCTGCTCCCAGGAGTCTCCATTGTTCCGGAGGCTTCTTGCCTGCTCAGCCTCCAATGCATTTCCAGCTCCCAGTAGCTGCACTTTCGAGCACCCCTTTGTCAGCACGACTTCTAAAAGACATCTTAGGACAGAGCTCTGCAGATTGAGCCCTTCACCAGTCTGTCCTGTTCCCACTTCCCTCTCCTCTAACCCTCATCCTCCTTATAGAACAAAACAACGAGACATCGTTCGCCTAATTGCCCCCGTGGCACTTACAGGGACTTGAAGCAGCTCCCCATTCAGCTCTAAACGATACATCACTATATACACTCAGAGGGACTGCCAAGCAATCATCTATAGCAAACCCCACTTCCCTCCTTGTAATTAAACCTCAAAGCCACCGATGACTTAACTCACAGGTTGGGCACCATCCCACAGACAAAGAAGATCACTGATTTCTTTTGTGTCCTGCCTAGACTTTTGTCTTGGTCCCTTTGCAGCCTGTTAATTCATTTGCCTTCACGTAAACATCCCTGGGCTGTTAGGTAAGTTCCTGACAGGGAAAGGCTAATTGCTGTGGGCAGACCTTTCCTTTCCGATTCCTATACAATGCTTACGGAAGGCAGCTGCTCAAAGAACGAGTCTCGGTCGCATTAGGGTCATTGTCCAAACGCAGTCGGTCACCTGGCTTCCTGCAGAAGAGTTCCAAATGGCTCTTCACTAGTTTCTCCACAAGGCACAAGTGCAGCTGTAAAAATTAAGGCCCAGAACACCACAAGACAGATCACCGCTCCCAGGGTAAATATACAGCCACAGTTCTACGGCCTCCCTGTAGTTTTTTTTTTTTTTTTCTCTTAAAGTTGCAGTCTGTGGATCATGAATGAATACCATCGCCACACATGCCATTGTGTATTTGTAGCTCCAATATTCATTAAAGATGCAGCTGAAACGTTAATGATAATTGCACCCAAAAAGCTAATAAAGAGAAGCCCGAGGCTCGTATAAATGCCAGCATTTAATAATTATGCATACTTTTAGCTTTTCCCCCAATTTATCTTACATTCCAATAATTAGTTTAGTAAATCTGAGATCCCGCCATATGTGTAATTAATTTTAAAATTTGTTTTAAAGTTTTTTTCTATACTGAAGAATGAGGTATATTTTCTTCAGAATGCAAAGCAGTAATCACCATTATATATAAGGGTTACCTACACGGAGGATAAAGCTTGAAAACATGCCTCTTGGGAATAGTTTCAAGTAGGAAATACTTGGACTTTTAGGGAAAAGAACTGTATCACTCAGAATCCCATCAGGAAAACAGAAACTGATGTGAGTAGGGTTAATCCTTAAACAGACGGGCTTGAACTCTGTGGGTCTCATATACACTGATGTATTTCCTGCTCTGGCCCCTCCCCTGGACGGCGAGAACAACTCCTCCTCTCCCCTCCTCTGCGCCCTACTCACCATGAAGACCACAAGGGTGATGACCTTCATGATGACCTTCACAACGACCCAGTTCCATTTAATGAATAGTAAGTGTGTTTCCTCTTCCTCAGTATTTTCTTAATAACATTTTCTTTTCCCTAGCTTTATTGTCAGAATACAGTACATAAAAAATAAGACATACAAAATCCATGCTAACTGACTTTATCAGCAAGGCTCCTGGTCATTAGCGTGCTGTTTAAGTTGTGGGGAAGTGAGAGTTATGCAATTTCCAACTGCGTGGGGGCCTGCACCCCTAACCCCCATGTAATTCAAGGTTCAGCTGTATTCCTAAAAAAAAAAAAAATAGGGAATTGTTGACACATGTGAAGCAAGACTGACACCCAAAGCACGTAAAGGAGAGCGGCTCAGAGATTCTTACCAGTGACGACAAAAGGCCGCTGATGCTCCCTGCAGGCAGCTGTCCTCACCCAGCCCACAGGACAGGACTGTTCTTCAGCATCTAGGCCATCAGTCACACATTCAAAATTTATTTCAGCCCCAATTACATGCCGGATCCTGTTCAGTCACTAAGGATGGGGCAGGGAGATAGGTATGATCCATAATTTCATGGAAATTGTCACAACCTGCCATGCACTGGGCACTTGAGGCTTCCCAGTGTGAGCTGGAGCCCAGGAACAGACAGGCCTTGCAGGAGGCAGCGCCTGGGGCAATAAAAGAAAAGAAAATAGCCAAGTTTCCCTGTCCTCCTGTGTTCCTGCTCTTTCTCCAGAGAGTCTCCCACGGGGGAATCCTGCCAGAAACCAGAGAACATAGGATGCTGGGAACATAGCCACAGGGGTTGCACAGAAGGGGCGCGGAGAATGGGTTTGAGATAAGACAGGCAGAAATGACTGTGCACTATCTTTAATTTTAGGTAACAATTAGCTTTTTTTAAAATGTAGAATTATTTCAATTATTCCAGCTTAAAATCTTAACATTGGTATACATTTATTCTCTCTTTTACACATTGAATCTCTCCATGAGAAGCAGGACTAATTAATTTTATTAACATTTTCCAGACTAATCTTGCTTACATATTGAAAGAAAAAGTCACTTGGAATCAATGAAAGCAATATCAATTATATCCTCACTCAAAGAGCGAAAGAAGAAAGGGTTCATCTGTACGCTATTAACTCTTTGGGAAAAGAAAGATTATAGCAACTACCGAATACCTACTGTGAACCAGACAGTTTGAGAAATATATATCTAATTATGTTTTAAATGTTTACAGCTGGAGAGTTGGGCATTATTTTTACTCCTCAGAGGATGAAAGTGAGTCCTAAGGAGATGAAGGCACTTAACCCAGCGCACAGACTATAGACATTTCAAAGCTGAAGGCCACTTGAGGTCAATCTGAGGTCCACACCTTGCTATAATAACCAGGTGAACACTGATCTTAACTGGTTTCAAGAGGAGAAAGACCCCACACTATTACTGAATGAGAGAAAAAAATCAGTAGAATTGTCTCTGGTCACTAGCAGACGTGGTTGCCTCCAGGACTTGATTCATGTTTCCCCATCATTCGTTATATATTTATTTCAGTTATATACCAGGCCCTGTTCTAGTCACTGCAGATAGGACAGGAAGAGACATTTGTGGGGTTGTCATAATCTGCCCCACCCTGGAACATTAAAGCCTTTGTCTCCCTTCAACACATCTGTGTCTCTCAGCCTGGGTGGCTTTGACCCCTGCAGACATTTAAGTGTCACAACCAGGGAATTCTGTTGGTGCCTAATAATTTGAAGCCAGGGATGCTCTAAACATCCTACACTATAGGAGACATTTCCTCACTCCCAACATGGGTGCAACATGCACACACACAAAATAGTCTGAAATGTCAATAGGACTGAGCTTGAGAAACTTGTTCCTATGAATATAAACATGCGGTTATTTTTACATGGATGTGTTCACGTGTGGGGAGTGCCTTTGTTTTCCTCTTTGCTGCCATAAATTATTACAAACTTAGCGGCTTAGCACAGCACACACAGTGTGCCCTTGCACGCCTGTAGCCAGGTGGACACCGTAAGTCCCTCTCAGCTGAACTCGGGTGTTGGCAGGGCTGCGTCTCGAGGGGAGCATTCATTCCTGGCTTGTCCTGCTCCTGGGGACGATGCTTGTCCCTCGGCTCCTTACCCTTCCTCTTCCTGTAAAGCCGCGGGCGGGGGGTGGGGGCGGGGAGACTCCTCACCCCCCTCCATCTGACCCACTTCCGCAGCCCCATCTTCTGACTCTTGTTTTGCCTCCCTCTTTTAAGGTCCCTTGTGATTTCCTTGGGATAATCCAAGATAATAATTGTGCCCTGGATAATTTAAGACATAATCCTATTTTAAGGGCAGGTTATACTTTGTCACGTGAACTCACACATTCGCTGTTCTGGAGGTGGGGATGATGTCACCGTGTTTGGAGAGCAGATTCTCCCTACCACAAGGAGGGATAATGTACAAGGAATTCAGCACATGCTTACGGTGTTCACCCAGTTACAGTGGGACTTCACGTGTCTTTGTTCACTTAAATTGCATTTGTCCCGGATGCTCTTTTAAAATGGGCTACCTTAAAATGAAGGGGTCCAAAGCAGAGGGAATAATAATACACATTTTGTTTAACCTGCTCTGATAAACAGCTCTGAAATCCATCCCTCCTTAAGTCTTTAATATCCCATTTTAAAAAGTGTCCATCCAGTCATTTGCTCAAATCAAAGGCTGAAAAAATTAGTGAAGGACCTCAAAGAATTATTAAATGTATCATTTTGAGCCCTTTAAAAAATGTTAACATCTTGCTGGGGTTTGGCATTAGATCCCTTGGCTATAATCTTTGTAGCTAACTCTGTTTGGTATAAAGTATTTTTTTCCTCAAAATAATATTGCTAGGATAATTGTTTTTTGTAAAATGCTGGTATCTCATTTTTTTTTTTTTTTAGTACAACATGTATTCACTATTCTGCTTTTGTTAAAATACAGGGATTAGCAAAAGATAAGGAAGCTATGACCTAAAATGAAAATAAGCAACCTAAGTCACAAATGCCTAACTAATCTTTTTAATTTAAATTATTTTCTTGTTATGTCAGCATTCCTGGTGTTAAGTCCCAGAGATAGGATCGATACATTAAGTCACAGCTTAAACAAAATGATTGGCGTGAAGCCAGAGAGAAAGAAGGCTGTGTATACCCAGGGTGCCAAAAATGCACATACACATATTAAGAAAGGAAATAGCTGTATTAAAATATAAAACTCCATATACAGGGATAAGAAGAGATGAATGGAAAAAAAGTGAGCACCTCGTAATTGCAGAAGCCGAATGTGACCTGAGGATTACGATTTCAGCGCTAATTTTCCTTTCTTTAAATTTGTACGCTTTCTGTGGCACCCTCTGTATACACAATGAATAAAACTCAGTTGAGTCCTTAACACTGATCAGGCACTGTTGTGATAGTTTGAGAGTCAAGAAGGTTTAAGACCCAGTTGTCAAACTCCTCAAGGAGTTTAACTGGGATCTTACCTGGAACCCAAGTATGGATTAAGGGGGTTTCTGAGCCTGCGCTCATGGTAAATGTAGATAACATGCTGAGGGCATGCATGTTTTTCTAGAGACAGGGTCTACAGATTTCATCAGATTTTCTAATCAGTTCATGACTACAAACTGTAAGAAAACACTGGTCCTGATGCAACCCTACCAATGTGGGTTACAAAGCTTAGCGCTTAGGGCAAGTGCATGGCCCATCCTACCTGAGTCTCTATTGCTCCTACTGAATGACTTCCCACAAGATGCTGAAGGGATGGGAGGCAAAGTGGCCTGGGGCAAAGAGACATTGGGGGTGGCACAGGATAACTCTTGTTCTATACATGAACTTTGCCACTCGTCTTAATTTTGCCCACTTTCCACCTGGCACTACATATGATTAATCTGCATTCTTCTGTTACAAATCGTAAGATCAACAATATCATTAGCAGGTTCAAATTTCCTCATGTGCTAAATTTTATCCTTGTCCCAAATAAAGGTTAAAAGGGTTGTATCATTTAGAATTTAGCTAATGAAAACAGTAAAATCCTAATTGCTTCTTTAGTGATATCTTAATTATAAACATGATTTGGGAAAGAAAACAGAACAAATCTCATTACAATGACTTCCAAGAAGATAAGTTCTTTCACCACAGTGAGATTTTATCTGCAATGTTTTCCAAATAAATGGGTCAGCTAGAAATTGGTAATCTTTTATTTATAGAGAGATTTTCACAGTGATCGTGTACATTGCACTGGGATTTGATATGTGTTACTTACACAGTTATTTTCTTTGAATTTTTTTAAAGAAAAAAATAAAGATTCTGCAGGATCGGCAACAAACAGAACCATTATATGGTTAACATATAAAATAATACTAAGAATTACTACAGGAAACTGAAAATTATGATCAGAATGTGCTTTGAGACATTTATGAAAATCTGTCTTCAGAAACGAGAATAACTGTCCTTAATCAACGGGACTCGAAAGGGCCGCAAATCTGCTTAAAAAGATAATTACTTTAAATTATTTAAAAATTATATTTTGGATTACATGTCATCAAAACCCAAAATATTGTCCTACTTACTCTCAAAATGAATAATACACAATGTTGTTCTTCATTCTTATGTAAACCATTCTCAGATACCATTTTATTTAATACTTGACAATGTTATTCAAAATGTAAAACTTAAATGAGGGCAACACAGCTCCTCATCAACCCTTACCGCAAACTATATACACTTAACTGATTATTTTCCCCTCTATGTCATCTCCTCAAAATATTATCCAACTCAGGAACAGATCCAAGGCACCAAAGAACCATCTTTGCTGGTTCAATTCCCTACTTAGCAAAGACGCCTACTGAAATCTCAGTATTATTCTCCTTGCTGTTACCATCTTGTAAAGTTCTTCTATAGGAAAAGGGGCAATTCATCGCATGGCAGCCCGCAAGGTGCAATCTCTATCAGTATCATTTTCCTTATTCTTTCCTATCTGTCTCTTGTTAACAAATAATTGCCCATTGAAAGCTTATAAGAAAATACCATCTAGGGTGGCACCTGTGGCTCAAAGGGTTTGGGCACTGGCCCCATATGCCAGAGGTGGCGGGTTCAAACCCAGAGCCCCGGCCAAAAAAAAGATAATACCATCTATTCATTTATTTCCTTTACATATAGTAAGAAGTATACTGTGGGTTTTAGGATGGGCTTGACTTACAATATTGCCTAATGTCAATGTTCTATTACACAAAATATAAGCCTTGATGTATGAATTTTCGATTAGGAAAATATAATCATGATACTTACAGAGAAAAATTTTTGGAAGAAAATACTATTTATTGAACTATGCCTTCACTTTTCACTACCTTTCAAATCTTAGTTGCAGAAAAATAATGCTTAATAATCTCTCTTTCAGATCATAAAAGTGAAAAGAAAGAATATTTACCAGAATAGAAAAATGTGTATTCTAGAGAAGACCCTGTATTCAAATGAAACGTTCAATAAAATTAATCCCTTTAATTTCATTTCTTATTTTATTTATTTATTTATTCATTTATTTTGCAGTTGTTGGCTGGGGCTGGGTTTGAAACCACCACCTCTGGCATATGGGGCTCGTGCCCTACTTCTTTGAGCCACAGGCGCTGCCCTTAATTTCATTTCTTACGGACTAGAGTAACCAAACCATTAACCCAGTGGTTCTCAACCTTCCTAATGCCACAGCCCTTTAATATAGTTCCTGGGGGTCGTGACCCGCAGACTGAGATCTGCTGCATTCACCTGATAATTAATGTCGGCATACTCAGAGTGAGGTAACAATTTCCTAGAATCTAGGCTGAAACATCTTTCCATGTAAGGATAGCAAGATGAGCCAGCCCAGGTTACGTGCAAAGACAACTGAAAATATCTACCTGAAAAATGCATTTTTTTTTTTTAGTATTCACATTATTTCATTGCCTAAACTAATGTCTGCCACATCACCATGGATGAGTGGGGCTGACTTTGTGGTGAAGGACACCCGAGAGACGTAGTTTTCCAAAATGTTCCCATTAGGCGTAATTGTTCTAAACTGTTTAAGAGTCAGAGTGTTACCTCTATAGACCTGGGTGATACTACTCCCTATATTTTAACATATTTAATATTTTCTAGTACATAAAACACCCAGGGAATATAATGGATCCCTATTAACTAATAAGCCCTATCTTCTGAAGTGCTAATACATTCTTGTCTTCATTAATTGCAAATCTGAATATCACAACTCAATACAAATAGAAAAAAAGGGTGTTCAGGCCTGGTTCCAAATGTTAACACTGGGCTATTGTGGGGACAATCTGTAAGGCGAATGTAGCCTTATTTTTATCATTTATTGAACTTAATTGGTCTTCATCCTGTGCCCAGCAGTCGGGTACTGATTAGTCTGTGTGGGCTCAGAATAACCTGGGTCCCAGGGGGCCTGCACCATAATGTGAACCAGGAGAGCAAAGACTGATTCGTGGTCTACCAGGTAGAAATTCCTGCACAGCGGATGGGAATGACTAGGTACACTCCTGTCTGCGTAACTTTTAACTTCAATATTTGAAAGCACTTTTAAGTGAATTTTAGAAAGTGATACACGTTTTCTTACAACCAGACGCCACGTGTGTACTGTCACGTGTGATAAGTTCTCAGTAATTTCTCCCTGTTATCTCGCTACTGATATGTGTATTAAGAAGCCGAAGACCACATACCAAAAACGAAGGAGCCTGGGGAGACTGGCCTCCTATTTTTTAGGTGGTAACTCCACCAGTGAGTATCTTTTCCTCCCATCAGAGATTATATTTTGCAACAATTTAATCTTGCAGATGCACCACCAAAAGTTAAATTGCTCAAACCTAGAAGTTCTTTGGGTGGCATAAGGACACTTACCAAATTATGAAGCCATTTTAATTTCAGAGTTTATTGTGTCCAGGCTGAAATTATTAAAAAGCCTGGGTTTGGGATGTTTGCACCTTTCTTTGCTTTAGAGGGCATGTCCAAAGTTGGGTTCCTGATATAACCTTAATCTCCCCAACAAGTAGAAATAGAACCTGAATAAAAGTGAACACAAGCCGGGGTGAGGTCCATGTCCTGAGCCAACATTGCATTAAGGCAGCGACTCTTCAGACATTTGTGGGCTCCATGAATCTTTCCCAGTGTGGATGATTTGCTTTGGTCTCATTTTGTGACTTGTGGGAAATGTTGACAGGCTCACTGTTTCCTACAATGACTTGGATTTTGTAACGCATGTGATATTTTGACATGCCTTTGATCAGTACAGCTGTTTCCCCCTTTGGGTCTTTTGAGGAAGGTAGGTTCGTGTTCTGGGAGGTTGTTTATACCCGGGAACCTCAAACTGGGCTTCTGAACCTGAGCATGGGAGCCTTTCTTTCTGATGTGTGCCCTGTCGAGGCTTTAATATTCATAAAAAGGATGTTAACATGAGATTCAGATGTGCAGGTCTTTACAGGATATGGCTTTATCCTTGTGGCCACACAGCATAATTGCTCTCCAGATACCCATTGGTTAGTGTAACTTTGAAGTATCTGCACTTGAATTTCTATTCAAAGACCCATTGAGAGAGAGAATATCTGTGGAGGTTTGCCTAGGAAAGATAGGCTCTAAAATTTATTCAGAGATTAAAGTGATAATCAAAAAGCTATCTCCTTGTTACTGGACTGGCATCATGTTGAATCTATTTTTAAATTTCTGGGTTTTTTTTTACTTCCCTGTACTTCAGGTTTTATTGAAAGGTGTTATAAGGAAACCCGTATGAGTGAGGGCTGTGTGGACTGCACGGTGACCGCTGGGATGCTCTGTATGTCTCACAGGGACTCGGAGACGCCCAAAGTAAAAACGCTTCTTCATTCTGAACAATAGGATCAGGGTACCGAGAAAAATAAGTTTTAACCTACGGACCATGAAATAAATAACTCATCCTGTTTCTGCTTTGGCTGCTAGAAATCTTAAGACTGTATTATTTACCAAGCTCTGAAATTATACAGAAATCATGACAGAAATCTTCTGCCCGAACCTGACCTCTGCGTCCCACTCTTCCTCTGTTCTCTGCTGTCCTCTGTTTCTCCTGTTGATCTCGGTGTGCAGAACACTTCTCTGTAAGCTGCTTTAAGTCCCTCTCCACAGAGAATGGGACGGATGTGATAAATGGTGTTTGAATGTCTTGTCTTTCCACTTGGCAAAAGTTTTCTCTAAGCTGGAGACAAGGCTGTGACATTGCCCTCCTTGGGACTGTACGGGAAGCAGACTCTGAAGCGAGATGGAGCTCAGACTCAGAGTGTTCACTGAGGAACACCCTGTAATTACGCTCTGGGAAAGGAGCAGGAGGAGACGACTGAGAAGGGCACGCAGCTGAGTTGCAGGCAGACTGGGCCCGTCTGCGCTGCTCAGGCGCCACCGCGGCCCATCGGAGCTGTCTTACCGTGGGTTTAAAGGGAAGGTCTTTACACCCCTGCCTCACTCAGCCCCTGGATGTTGGCTGCCTTGACAAGGCGGCTTTCTTTAGATGAGGCCATCCCCAGAAGGGCAGAACACAGAGTGCCGTCTGCTGGATATACTCCCAGCAGCCAGAAGACCAAGATTATCCCGGAGAAGAGAAGTGGAGCCTTCCATCTATCCCAGACTACAGCCAAGTCGGGGGCACTGAGGACATTACAGTGCCCTGGGTGGTGGAAGACCCTGGGCAGTTAGTTTGCGTACAGAAAGCTATGTGCCAACCAAGGCTCTTTCTACTCTGCTTAGAGCAGGTACATCTCCCTGAGAGGACATGAGCTGAGCAGTAGACATTTAACAAATACTTGTTTAATACACAACACCTATGCGTGTTTGTGGTATCAACAAATTAGACTTCAGACATTACGGAGAACTCAGAGTAGGGACCGTTTGTCTTCATCCATTTTATGTTGCTGGAAGAGCATCCCACAAGTTGGAAAATTTATAAAGAAAGAAACTTATTTGGCTTCCAGTTCTAGAGGCTAAAATGCCCAGGAGCACAGCCCTGGCATCTGTGGGGGCTGGCTCACCCCACGGCGGAAGACAGACGGCATGCCCAAGAGCAAGGCAGCAAGAGGACGCCAGACCCACTGCAGAGCACGCCTACTTGCACTTGACCAACAGCCCACATCCTTGACAATGACACCGACCCATCACAGGGACAGAGTCCCCAGGACTTAATCACCTCATATTATATGTATCATATATATCAATGAATGAGGCTTGTTTTATATATATATATATGTGTGTGTGTGTGTGTGTGTATGTGTGTGTGTGTATTTTTTAACTTATGATCAAGGAAGTTTGTTCTCAGTAAATGTTGAAACAGAATTTAAAACACTTAGTCATTAGGAACTTGATTTTTTAGCACCATTTATATATAGGTAATGAAAACAATTGTATTTCCGCATAGTCCATTAGCCAATATCTACCCCCTTAAGGTCAAACTCTAATTTATCACAATGTTAAAATTCCATGAGTACCTAGATTGCTCATCTCAGCTGAAGAAGAAAAATATAAAGATAAATAAAACATACTTGTGGAGTACATACAAGAAGAGGCTATGTGTAAAACTGTTTTGTATATAGAGCTCATGCCTGTAATCCTCACACTCTGAGAGGCTACGACAAGAGTATTGCTTGAATTCAGAAATTACAGAGTAGCCTGACCAAGAGCGAGACTCCATTTGTCTTAATAAAAGTAGAAGAAATTAGCCAGGTGTAGTGGACACCTGTGGTCCCACGGCAGGGGACGCTGGGGCAGCAGGACCACGTGAGCCCAGGCACCTGAGGTTGCAGTGAGCTAAGATGATGCCACCACACTGTGGCCGGGGCAATAGAGCAAATTTAGGTCTCAAAAAAAAAAATGTATATGTGCTCAATATGAGTTATAGAGTATCTTTAAAGTTTTATAGTAAATAATTAAAGACTTTTTTTCCCCTTTTAGGTCAAAAGGAAATAATCACAGTGGACTTTGTATTTGGCTTTTATTTCTTTGTTTTTGTCATCTGTGTTTTTGTAGTAAACTAGCATGAGTTTTAACAATCTACTTATCTGAATCCTCTTTCAAATAAGGAAAGTACACTCCAGAGAGGCTTGATAATTATCCGTTTTAATGAGGGAAAAATCAGGGTTAGAATCCAGCTTTCTCAACTTTTATTTGTGTGTTTTTCTTCCCATATTACTCCATTAATTTATATTAATTGCTATAAGAACTCAAGAACTCCAATAAATTCCCCATGGCCAGTGCCTGGTTTGGCAGAGATGGACAATCTTTGTACTCATGGAATTTTAAGATTGTGATTTTTTTTTCCCCTTGGGCACATAGCTGCATCTGTTGAAGAGGGCCTCTGCTTTTACCACCCAAGGTGTGTTAAACGTCAGGGATTAATACCATCACCCCCAGCTGCTAAGTTCCTTTGCTTGGTGAATAAAGGATTGACATATTATAAGGCAAAAAGCACGTCTTTCAACACTATCCAGAAAGGCCTGAGCATCAAATAATCAAACACATTCAGAGACTGGAGAGACGTACCCATCAGTTTACTTCTGTTCGTTGTGTGGAAATGTAGCTTAAGTGGGGTTGACTTTTCATGGCATTTATTTAATTCTTAAATTGACTGACAAGCCTATTAATGTATCCCACGAACTTTATTAATTTAATTGGAAAACTGCCCACATGCCAATCAACTTCTGATAAGCAATTATGCTCATAAGTACTGTAAAATTTTTAGCTTTTAATTTGACCCAATTATATACTTTCAAAATAACAAAGATTGATTTTCTTTTCTTTCTAACAGTATGATTGTTTTATTAATATGTGTTACCTATAAGTATTTTGAGGTTACATGGGATAATTTGATCCACTGATACCATCAAATGAGGGTAATTTGGATATCCACTATCTTATTTACCTTCTCTTTATGTTAAGAGCATTCAATGATTCTCTTCTAGCTATTTGAAATGTACAATGGATAAATGGTAATTATTTTTGCCTCACTGATCTGCTGAACACCAGGTCTCATTTCTTCAAGGTGTACAGCTGTGGCCATTTCTAGAGAAAAACAATATACTGACAAAACATTACTAATGCCTCAAAAGTTCATCATCATCAAATGTCCAACAAATAATAATGCCTTAACAGTTTTGAACGTATGAACAGTATTAAACACTCAATGCATTTCATAGTTGTAAGGAAACCTTGTGAGGATTACACAGGTGCCTGGCAGGGTTTATCTACCATGATCTAGTTTAAAAATACAGGCCCAAGAAGGGACATGAGAGAGTGGAAAAAGGGGAAAAGGGGATATTTACTATTCAGAAATATAGCATTTAAACCTACACATTTAAAATGTGCAAGCAAAATGTCTGTATCTTAAATTACGTGAATATGTTATTATCCAAGCATACTCTTGCTCACATAATAAAAATTGTTTATAGTCTTTCATTTAGAAACTCACGTCAGAGGGCACAGAATCAAACCAGAGACTATAGGCTGGATAACAGAAGAAATGGGCTTTTTCCTAATAATGTCATGTTCGTTTCTGAAGCTTGGCAAACCCCTACCTCTTACACTCCCTAAACAATCTCTGAATAAAGATGGTCTGTTCGCAAAACTGTATTATATTATCATAAGCCACTTTCAAATAAGGAACTTCACTGCATCGTCAATAACCTGTAATAACAAAAACTACTAAGGAAATTCTCTGACTTATTTTTTAACTTATACTTTCCTCCTTAACATTAGTTTTTTTCAAGAAGAAGTTTAACCTTATGAAAAAAGTAAAATTTACTGTACCAACCAATGAGTCTGTGCTTAAATTCAGGTTTACCTTTATGTAAGGAAACAAATCTCATTGTTCATAAATTTAATAAAATTATAGATTAACAATCTATACTGGGCTTCAGCAATGTACCTAAATTAATTTTTTTAGCCTTTTTTTATTGAAGGGCAAATTCCAAGATAGTACAACTAACTTCCACACTCAACTTTCCTGTTAGGAATAAAATACATATACCAGTATCACATTATCATGTAATTTGTTACTAATTTTACTTAGAAATACTGCAATGTCATTTTTGGGTTCCACAGAGCATAATATTTCCATACAATCAACACAAGACTAATTTATAAAACACAAAAAGATTAGGTAAAAAGGCAAAAGTAAACATTTTCATTCTCCTAGCATTGTAATAGCGTCTTTCTTAAAAAATAATTTGTGTTGGGGGTTTATGTGCTCTTACATGCTGGCGTGTAGGAGAAGCTAAATAATTTTATGATTCCATTTGCATTTTGATATTGAAAGTTAGCTAGCAATATTGTGATCGACGGAAAGTAAATCAATGTGTAAAGCATTGTGTACCTATATTTTCAGTTACTCTATATTTAAATAAAGCACTCCTATTCTAAAAGGCTACTATTTTTCACTGTAACTTCAGTCAGAGTGAACAGAAGTTGGATTGAGACAGAGTATTGGAAGGTTAGAGAATTGCTTTTAAAGCATTACCATCTATATTCCGAAAAGTCCCAATACTTTAATATATCATAAGGTCTCAAAGATTTATGTTAATGTATCAATCAGGGGTTCTCATAGATTTATGTCAGGAGTGATTTAAAGGAAGACATAGAAAGAGGAATATATAAATATTACAACGTGAGGCTGGGTGTGGTGGCTCACATCTGTAATCCCAGAACTCTGGGAGGCTGAGCCAGGTAGATTGCTTGAGCTCAGGAGTTTGAGACCAGCCTGAGCCAGAGCGAGACTTCGAAGCTCTTTAAAAATAGCCAGGCATTGTGACGGGCACCTGTAGTCCCAGCTACATGGACAGCTGAGGTAACAGAATCACGGAACCCAAGAGTTTGAGGTTCCTGTGAGCAATGACACCACAGCACTCTACCTACCAAGAGTGACAACATGAGACTCTGTCTCAAAAAAAAAGAAAAGGAAGAAAGAAAGAAAGAAAAATATATTGTAATGTGGTGTTCATGGATATTTCTTGATCTTTGTAACTGAGCATCTGAATAATACCTATTATGCTTAATAACACCTAGAAACACAAGTCCCTTAAAACAATGACAACATATATTTCAACATTGACTCAAGACCAGTCAGTTGCTCCTGAATCGTTTTGGTCCCTAAACATTAAACACTAAACACAGGTCTTCACTACCTAACAGTTCTGAAAACGCCTACCTTGCACGGTTAGGTGCACCTGCATGGTCCTCGGTGTGTGCTGAGTCTGGACAGAACACGTGTACGGGCCGTCGTCTGTCACATCCACATTCTGTATCTGGAGGCTGTAGTCCCTTTTATTCAATGTTGAAATTGAAACTCGAGGGTCCACTGACCACTTATCACCTCCCGCAAAAATAATACTTGACCGGTTCAGCCAGGCACCCTTTGAAGCTCCATCTTCCAAATAACACCTACAAATTACAGGAGACAAAACACTATTAATCAAAATGAAAGTGAGAGACACTGCTTTTGTTCTAAATGTTATTCGTTTTTGCTGAATAATAATGGCACAGCACCAAATGCAAACATTGGAAATAAACCCAGGGACATGAACATGTAACACTTCACACTGGTCTGTCTTCCATTCCCCAGAAAAAGGGAAACAGTGCCCAGTTTGTCATTTTTATTAAACCTCTGTGTGTGTGTGTGTGTGTGCATTTCAATTCAAAACTAATCAAAATCAATTTTTTATTCTATGTGCATGAGAAATAAATCTAAATGAAGTTAAAGTAGTTCCAATAACAATTTTCAACATTAACAAAAATTTCATTGATTAAAATTTTAGGAAGTAGTAAAGGTCGATCAGTTAGACATGCTCGACCCAGTACGATTCTGAACATGCTGTACCAAATGCAGAAAGCAAATAATAGAATCATATATGTATTTATTTAATGAAAAACTTGAATTTACAGAGTGGTGAGCTTGTTCACTGATATTATTATCTGTATTTCATTAATAAAATGGTAAACTGTGCTTACTGATGATTGTTATAATTAAATGTATCAAAGTTAATTTGATGCTTTTAGTAACATGTATTTTCTGCCTTTTCAATCAAGTGACAAATAGTTTGTTCAAGAAGCATCCATTTATCCAGCAAACATTTATAAAGCACCTTCTTCTGAGGTCAGATATGTGCTACCCTTGCTCTCTAAAAGTTTTAGTCTAGTGGGGAAGACTGCCAACAAAACCAATTACTATTGTCCAGAAAGAAGAATATTTTGGTAAAATCAAGCACAAGATGCACTGGAGACCAAAGAAAGTTACTTGATTCATAAAGGATATTGGGGTGCAAAGAAAGCCTTTCTGGAACAGGAAATGCCCAAGATGAAGAGGAAAAGAGCCCAGGACATGGCCTTCCAGACGGAGGGGCTGCATGTGGACAGCCCAGGATTAAGGCGCCAGAGCCAGGCCTTTGAAGGGAGTTCAGGCAAGCACGGGGCATAGGACAAGGGATGAGAGTGGAAATTGGAAGGCTATATCCCACCCAGACGATGATGGTGAGCGTGTAACAATTCATAGATTTTAAGGCCAAATTTGAAGCTATTCATTCAGTCATATTCTACAGCAATATTCAAAAACACTGCTTTGCATTTAATAGAATTCAGGCATACTAAGAGTTGGAACAGAAGGCTCTGGTCATATACCAGTGATTTTGCTGAGGCCTGGAATTCTGTGTTTCATCTTGAAAACGTCCTGATACAAATTAAACACTGGTTTTCTTAAATGAGTACAAAGCACAGCTACAGAATGAAAACACACATACATGGAAATAGTTTGACAGTTTCCACAGAACACCTTGGGGGATTGAACACAGTGTTTCAGATTGCTACAAAATTGCAAGCTGAACGCAACAGGGTAGATGCTGTCAAAGTATAAAACTAATCAGAGGGTGAAAAAGGAGGAACAGGAGCATTGCAGAGCCTGACTCTGCTTCCTCACCCACAGAATCCAAACCAGGAGAACTCCTGAAGGTCACTTCCAACTGAACAGCGTTGGTAGATGTATTTAATGAAGAAAATAAAGCCCCTTCAGTTATGTAATTAAACAGTTAAAGTATATTGTAATCCTTAACATGCAGAAAAAGAAAGAGGGGTCATAGTTCCCATTTCACAAGATGACATTTTGTGGCACAGGATAGAACTCTGAAACTCCACTCTAGGACCGTGATGATTCTACTGTGCCATCTAGTATCTGGGTTCATTGGGGGTTTAACGTGTGACCCCTGCATTTGTGGCTTTCGTCTGTTTTTCTATTGAGCGTTCATAACAGCTTTGTGGGGTGTGGATTGCTATGCGCTTCATCGCTAGGAAATAAATAGAGATGTTTAGGGGCAATGACTAGGCTGAGCCACCATGTTAGCAGGTGGAAAGTTGAATGCATCAGCCAGTCCTTCCACACTCAATGTCCTTTCCACCATAATGCAGATCAAAGACTTTTAAAATAGGTTTCAGGAATGGCACAGTGATTAGAATGTTGCGGAAATTACTGCAAGTAATTTCTTATTTACTGAATGTGACCAACTGCTTAACCTGTCCTATTCTAAAGCAAGCAGAAAATTAATTATTGGTGGATATTTTCCCATGAAAGTCTGATTTAGAGCACTCAGCCAGACACTTCCCTTTCCCTAGAGGCAGCAGGAGCTTTACCTTCATTGGGGATGGGGGGGGGTGTCAGGAAACCTGCAGAGATTAACCAGCAGTCTTAGCATAATAAATAGAATTTAAGAGCTTCACTCTGAAAAAATAAAAGTGCAAAGGAATCCTTTCTGTCTCCTTTGCTTGGATAACTAGATCTCATAATTGCCACTGGTCCCAACCCAAAAATTTTCAAGATATACATTAGGAATACCTTTGATTCAGAAAGAAAAAAAAAAAGACCTTGGATATCTGTAAGATTATTCTCATTCTATACTAAAGAATTAGAGATAAATAATCCAAATATTATATATGGAATTTTATTAGTTGGAAGCAGCAAGGCCCAAGCATAGATTTCTATTTTACAAAACTATATATGTATAGAAAACATAAGTAATTTTTAGGTCAAGTATGAGATGACTATAAAAGGTATGAATTAGATCACACACACGTTTGGTTTGTTTTTATCATTATTATTAATGTAAAGATTCCTTGGAATAGGGACTGTGATTTCTACTATTTTCTTCTGTTTTGTTTTCACCTCCACCCTAATGTTTTTCCTTTATAACATGAAGGCACAGTGCTTGACACCTGTGTGCTGTAGTAAGGAATTCTGTAAGGGGGAGAGGTACACAGTGTAGGGTGGGATGGGGGAGGAGTGACAGCCAGTAGAGAGTACCAAAATTTTATTTTCTTGATTTAAAAATTCTGGTGTTGACCAACATAAATTTGTCGGGATCCTGGCCCCGACTAATTTATAATTAGCAAGGATGGTAAAGCACGTCTGTGATTCTCCATCGTGCAGAATGGGAAGTGGAAAATGCAGTCAGTAAATTGTCGTCACCATTGGGTTATGGAAATGGCCTCGGAGTCTCTGGCTCCTGTCCTTGACCCCAATAACCAGGTTTATTCTTTCCACAATGTACAGAACGAAGGTTTTAGACTTAAAACAGCTCATCATCAACCATGAGCCTCCCCTCTCATTCATAAAAACAACTCTAGACTTCACAGAGGCCGACACAGCCCCAGGTACTCTGGTGCACGGATGTTCTCCTGCCCTCCTCTCTCACCGCTCGCTCTGACTGACTCTGCTCCACCAAGCTGGGCTTCCAGCCAGTCAGGAGGCTTTTGTTTTACAAGTTTGCATTTGCTGTTTCTTCTGCCTGGAACTTTCTCCCCCCAGAGGTTTTGTCTCTTGTTTCCTATCTTCCTGAGGTCTTCCCTGAATTACTTAATGCATTTAAATAGCAAAAAAACAAAACAAAACAAAAAAACACCGTTGCCAACACTGCGTACTTTAGACACATTATCTAATCGATTGATTCTGTCCATCTCTTTTTACTGCAAGATCCAGGAATTCTATGTGGTCACTCCTTTTTTTTTTTTTTTTTTTTAAATCATAGCTGTGTACATTTATGCAATCACGGGGTACAATGTGCTGGTTTTACATACAATCTGAAATGCTGTCATCAAACTGGTCAACATAGCCTTCACGGCATTTTCTTAGTTATTGTGTTAAGACATTCATATTCTTGGTGGGACCACACCTCCGGTGCATCTTACAAGGGTGTGTGTGGTCACTTCTATGTATTCCAAGGGTGTGCACATGATGGACAATGAATACAAGTGTTTGTCGAGAAAATCTGTGACAGCAAAAATTAAGGTACATCTGGGAAAAAGGTAATATGCTAACATGGATCAAAATTCCCCAATTGCACTCTAGTTGGGAAAAGAAATGCCACGCCCACATACACTACAATATCATATAACGAAATGCAGACACACACAGCACAAATAGTACCTTCCACACCACACAGAGGTCGTGCTAAACAGTCTGAGACAACAGGCAAGGAACTGAGCTCAGAGTTGAGTGAACAGTGTGGTAACTGAGGCGCAGAGGTGGGCAGGTGCAGGAGCAGATCATTCACACACAAAAGCATTTGAAGAAAAGGAAGGGAAGAAAGGCAACGTTTGACCCTACACTTCAGAAACATCCAGCTTGGCAATGCCACAGGTGGTCTGCCGGCTACTTCACCTTTATTATCTTACTTAATTCTCACATAACCCTACAAAGCAGGGGCTCCTATCATCTTCATAGATGAAGAAACAAAAAGACTGAGTGGCAGGTTGTGCCTGAACAAACCCAGTCGCCTGCTCTCCTGACCACCGTCTGTCCCTGAACTGTGCTATGCAGCTCTAGAGATGGACGTCAGCGGGCTGAAGGATCCTCTCTGTGTAGAGTAAAGAAGTTGGTGAAGTTACAACGATCAGATCATCAATGTGGGTAGGGTAGAATAACAGTTCTCCGGACACAAACTCACATCTTTTTCTTCTCTGGAATCAGAATAGAATATTCCAGTAGTTATTGATCTTAGGTTTTCTTTGAAGTGCAGACTGTGAAATAATCTAAATAAAAATGCTCTAATAAATATATCCTTCAATTGGGTGTGGCATGGTTTTTCTTGGAAGTGACTTTTATTTCCACCTAAAAATCTGTTAGACTACCTACTTTTTAGGGAGATGAATAATGAAGGTGAAATTTATAGCCGTCAACCATGGGCTGCAGTGACCCCACACCAAATACCCGGGCAAGTACTTACATTTTCAATCACTCAGACATTTTCTCTACATAGTTCTGAACACATGGCTATTGAAAAATGTGTAGAAAATAGCATGCATAGTGTATTTCATTTCTTAGTTGTTAATTCTATAAACCCAGGCTCCAGATAGCTAATGCTTTGCTAAAAAGGCCTGTGTTGCTGCTTGTAAATTACTTTAAGGAACTCGCTTCTAAGCGATATCACTGCACACTGGGCAGGTCTCTATTTGGTGGTATGAAGTCCGATCTGACGGGCTTCTAGCTGATCAAAGTGATGTTAGGACAAGTCCCACAGACTGCCCGTGATTCCTTCTCCTGTGGTGATTAAATCGGAAAAGCAGAAGTTAGCGACTGGAGTGGAAATTAACATATTTGGGTTGTTCTTTTCTAAAGCTCTGTTAAGAAAAAGCCTCTGGCTACTGAGGAGTGATCCCTTCCTTTCCATATATACAGAGGGTGCCAAAAATATGCATACTCATTTCAAGCAAGAAAAATCTACATTAAAATTGTAATAATCAACATGCACCAATAATGTCGGTTACCTTGGGTATGGTATCTTTGATCTCTTGTAACTGTAGCAGTCAAACATGACATGACTATTACAATGTTCACACATTTTCTTTTTCCTGGAACCCTTTGTGTACCAAATCCTTGTAATACATTCCAAAAATATAAGTACTGGCACCGTTACCAGTATTCTACACAGCGGAATTTTTTCAGCTCCAAGGAAAGAGACCAGCTTTTCTCAAGACATGTTGATTAATGAAAGCTCCTATTAAAAGCACTAATTAATAAAAGAAGAAAAGAAGTACATTTTCTCTCGGATTCAAAGCTAAACCATGTGAAAATAATATTCCTAGGAAGGGATTGGCCAGCCACCTTCACAGCTGTCTCTTCATTTTCACAGAAAGTCCTAATTTTGACAGAAAGAAAACTTCCAAAAGCACTTTAAAAAATTCAGAATCTTACAAATATAATCTCCATGCTAATTCTTCTCACAGAGAAAGTTCCAATAGCCTGACTTCAAGGACAAAATGAAACAACAGAAGTAAAACTGAGGTTAAATGGAACAGAATGATTTCTGACCCTTCTTCTACCCATCTTTGTTTTTAAGGCACTCTTCTCTTAGCAAGTTTAACCACATTTATTTCCTAGATACGTAATATGAATGTGTGTATAATACTTAAATTATATTGTTATGTAACCTGAATATTTCCTAAGTAATATTATTTTATATAAATTATGTTTGGCTTAATATTTTAAGTTCCCTCTCACAACTACTCTGAAACAAAAGTTATTTTGATGGTCCTTCCATTTCGGCAGGGGTGGGTAAGTAGGAGACTGTCAAGGGTGGTGGGCCATCTATAATATCAGCAATGTGTCCACTGAGCGTCAATTAGTTAATGAAGTAACCTTATTGATGAAAAGAATTAGATTTTAAAACATAGTTCAGGTGCCATCTTAAGGGGAAATGAACTCCTACAGGGTGTTCCATCCTGTCTTGTAGATAATACTGTCCTGTAAACACTTTCCTCGGCACATCACCTGTATCCCGCGTTCCACCCTCACAGCGGCCCTTAGAGGAAGGAACTGTCATTACCATCATTATACCCATTTCACAGTGAAGAAAGTGAGGTGGAAAAAAGTGGCTGCCCCGCAGGTGACTGGCTGATTTATTGACATTTGTAATTCACGGAAATAACATCAGTGAGACACAATTGCACTAAACCTCCAGACTCGAGTACCAAAATAATATTCATAAGACGTACATATTCATTTTTAGAATGATAATTGTGCCAGTTGGCATCTTTTATTTCTTGTGCAGAATTTAAAAAAAAAAAATGATTGCTTGTTTTATGGAAGAATTCTGTGGCTGCCTAATTCACTCTAGCACTTCTTTGAGATAATAGTTATTTTTAAATTATCTCAAATGAAAGATTCAAAGTTATTAGCTACCATCTAATTATAAGCCTAAATTCTTAAACATCTTAAGAATTTTTAATATAAGTTAAATAAAAAAATACTGAAAAAAAAGCCTTGTAAAATTTTTTTATGGAGAGCTATCCCTAATAGTTTCCTAAAAATTATCAACTTTCGTGTACTCAAGTGCTAGAATATATTCCGACCCTTCATCTCATTAAATGCTTAATTTAGCTTCTTTCATTCTGAAATTAAAAATATACACGTATGTACCTCAATATATGGGAAATCATTCGGATATATTTGGATTCGTCACATTACAGACATTAAAATCACTCATTTAACTCATGATTAAACCATAATTTACCCCAAATTGATTTATCTTAATCTTCTTATTGACTCACGTAAGTCAGGCATCTGTGTTTCGAAGTGGTAATGGCAAATACTTTATCTACATAGGATACTTGAATTATAAGTAACAATTCAACATGGAAATCAGCATTTATTAAGGAAATGGATAGACCAGACATGAAAGCTATAACCAAATAGCCTAAGAATGTGGGGAGTGGGGGAATGGGTGGAGGGAGAGGGATTGGAGGGACCATTTTTGAGGTTTGTCTTACAGGGGTACAAGTGAAACTCTCTAAGAGTAGAATCAGAACATTTTAAAACAATAACTGAGAAAATGACATGAAGGCTGTGTTGATCAGTTTGATGAAAGTATTTCGGATTGCATGTGAAAACCCCACACTGTACCCCAGAAGGGCTTTAAAGTACATAGTTACCATTCAATAAAAAAGAAACGAAAACAAAAAAAAAAAAAAAGAAAGGGGGAGGGAATCTCCA